>CAWTZC010000630.1:0-19870 GCA_963919715.1 Microtus obscurus
GGGTGCTACACACCTTATAAGAAATGGGCTCCTTTGTCTAGGTGGCCTGCCTGCCCTGCGGCAGCAAGCTCGGCCCTTGGTTCGTGAGACACCCAAGCAGCAAGGAGATCAGAACCGGCTGCCAGGAGAGACATCACCCTGGTGAGTGAGTTTCTGACCGCGGCGGCAGCCCGGGACAGGGAACTCAGAAGTCCCTCACCCCTCCTGCACTCCCTGGGCAGTCTGCAGGGGCTATACTGCCAGATACTTCCTCTCTATTCCTATCCCACCCAGCTAGCATCCACGGCCCTCCCCCACCCCTTCTAACCCCCCTCCCCTCTTTGAACCACACAACAGCTCCCAGCTCAGCCTGTTTGGGCGCTGGGACAGGGTCCGAATTGAGAGGGCAACCTGGAGGGTAGTAGCTCCTTTGTCTAGGTGGCCTGCCTGCCCTGCGGCAGCAAGCTCGGCCCTTTGTTCGTGAGACACCCAAGCAGCAGGGAGATCAGATCCAGGTGGCAGGAGAGATATCACTGGGGAGTTCAAGCTCAGCAGGACGGTCCCTGCTTCCACACTGAAGAGATACACCCAGAGACTCAGTCACATCAAAGACTGGACTAAGAAACCAGGCCTCTCTTGGCTTCATTTGAAAGAGGAGATGGGAAGGCGCCAATGTAAGAATTCCTCCAACAACCTGAAAGGCAACATGACATCACCAGAACCCAGGGATCCCGAAATAAGAAGAATTGTACACCCTACTCCAGAAGAAGTAGAAGAAATCGACTCAAAAGTGAATTTTTTGAAAATAATAGAAGACCTTAAACAGGAGGTGAAAATCTGCCATAAACAATTAGAGATTACAAACAAAAAGGTAGAGGAAATGAATAAATCTCTCAAAGATACCCAAGAAAACCAAGAGAAACAAGAAAATGCAATCAAACAGGTAAGGGAAATGGTTCAAGACCTGAAGAATGAAATGGAAGTAATGAAGAAAACACAAACCGAGGAAAGGTTGGAGATGGAAAATCTGGGTAAACGAACAGGAACTACAGAGACAAGTACTACCAACAGATTACAAGAGTTAGAAGAAAGAATGTCAGACACTGAAGATACCATAGAGAAAATTAACACACTGATCAAAGAAAACAGTAAAACCAACAAATTCTCATCACAAAACATTCAGGAAATATGGGACACAATAAAAAGACCAAACCTAAGAATAATTGGGATAGAAGGAGAAGTACAGCTCAATGGTCCAGAAAATATATTTAGTAAAATTATAGAAGAAAACTTTCCCACCCTAAAGAAAGATATTCCTTTGAAGGTTCAAGAAGCATACAGAACACCGAATAGACAGCCCACCTGAAAGCTCTAGAAAAAAAAGAAGCAGACTCACCTAGGAGGAGTAGACGACTGGAAATAGTCAAATTGAGGGCGGAAATCAACAAAATAGAAACACAGAAAACAATCCAAAGAATCAATGAAACAAAAAGCTGGTTCCAGGAAAAAATCAACAAAATTGATAAACCCCTATCCAAACTAATCAAACGGCAGAGAGAGAATTTGCAAATTAATAAGATCAGAAATGAAAAGGGGGACATAACCACAGACATAGAGGAAATTCAGAGAATCGTTAGATCTTACTACAAAAGCCTGTATGCCACAAAACTGGAAAATGTAAAAGAAATGGACACTTTTTTAGATAAATACCATATACCAAAGTTAAATCAGGACCAGGTGAACAACATAAATAGACCTGTCAGTCGCGAAGAATTAGAAGCTGTTATCAAAAACCTCCCTACCAAAAAAAGCCCAGGACCAGACGGTTTCAATGCGGAATTCTACCATCATCCATTGCTGGTGGGAGTGCAGACTTGTGCAGCCACTTTGGAGAGCAGTGTGGCGGTTTCTCAGGAAAATTGGGATCAACATACCCATGGACCCAGCAATGCCACTCTTGGGAATATACCCACGAGATGCCCGATCATATGACAAGGACATTTGTTCAACTATGTTCATATCAGCATTATTTGTAATAGCCAGAACCTGGAAACAACCTAGATGCCCTTCAATGGAAGAATGGATGAAGAAAGTATGGAATATATATACATTAGAATACTACTCAGCGGTAAAAAACAATGAAGTTTGCATGCAAATGGATGGAAATAGAAAACACTATCCTGAGCGAGGTAACCCAGGCCCAAAAAGATGAACATGGGATGTACTAACTCATAATTGGTTTCTAGAGATAAATAAAGGTCAGTGAGTCTATAATTTGATATCCTTAAGAAACTAAATAAGAAGGTGAACCCAAAGAAAAGCATATAGCCATCCTCCTGGTTATGGGAAGTAGACCAGATTGCCGGGCAAAAATTTGGGATCTTGGGGGTGTGGTGGGAGGGGGGTAAGGGGAGAAGGGGAGAGAAATGTGAGAAGGGGGAGGGTGGGTGGAACTTGGGGAAACGGGATGATTGGGATAAAGGAATGTGGGTTAGGGGGAGCAGAGAAGCACACATCTTAATTAAGGGAGCCATCTTAGGGGTGGCAAGAGACTTGGATCTGAGAGGGGCTCCCAGGTGCCCAGGGCGATGTCCCCAGTTAGCTCCTGGGGCAGCTGTGGATAGGGAACCTGAAATGACTCTATCTCATAACCATACTGATGAATATCTTGCATATCACCATAGAATCTTCATCTGGCGATGGATGGAGATAGAGACAAAGACCCACACTGGAGCACTGGACTGAGCTCCCAAAGTCCCAATGAGGAGCAGAAGGAGGGAGAATATGAGCAAAGAAGTCAGGACCACAAGGGGTGCGCCCACCCGTGGAGACAGTGGGGCTGATTCTTTGGGAGCTCACCAAGGCCAGCTGGACTCTGACTGAAATAGCATGGGATAAAACCGGACTCTCTGAATTTGGCGGACAATGAGGGCTGCTGAGAAGCCGAGGACCTTGGCACCGGGTTTTGATCCTACTTCATGCTCTGGCTTTGTGGGAGCCTACCCAGTTTGGATGTTCACCTCCCTAGACCAGGATTGAGGGGGGAGGACTTTGGACTTTCCTCAGGGCAGGGAACCCTGACTGCTCTTCAGGCTGGAGAGGGAGGGGGAGGAGTGGGGGGGAGGGGAGGAGGAGAGGGAGGAGTGGGAGGGAAATGGCAGGCGGGGAGGAGGCAGAAATTGCTTTTTTTTTCTAATAAAAAAAATAAAAAATAAAAATAATAATAAAAAAAAAAAAAGAAATGGGCTAGTCCAGGTGCGAGAGTTAGCTGAGGAGAGCTAGCCAATAAGAGGCTGGAACTAACGGGCCAGGCAGTGTTTAAAAGAATACAGTTTCCGTGTAATTATTTCGGGGCATAAGCTGAGCCATGCGGGTGGCCGGATGCGGGGGAACACAGCCGGCTGCTCCACTTACTACAGATTGGCGCCCGGACGTGATGGGCTGAATCCACTTAAAAACCTGAGAGAGCTTAATTCTAAACAGAGAAAAAACAGAGTTTAACACAGAGTTTTGTTTTTTTGTTGGTGGCGTGCCTTAGAGAGATTTCCTGGTTCGGCAATATCAGCAGAAAAAAAGCTGCGTCATTTTAAAGTGTGGCTTTCTGGGCTGTGCCGCCATTACGATCTTTGTCTGGCTCCTGGGGGAGACAGAGCTTTTGAATGGAGCATTTGGACTAAAGCTCTACGGCTTGCTTGATGGCAATTTGGACTGCTGTGTGCCTGGAACTGTGTGCAGCTCAGGCGCACCAAATAGCTCTGAGCCAGGAACTGCTCAGCTCCACCATGATGAACTGAGCTGGTCTCAAGCAGGAACTACCGTAATTACTGTGATAACAGCGCACTTAAGTTTTAGACTTTACAGGACACAGGCAGTACCGTATTACCCCTACATGGTGCAACTTAGGTTTTTAAGAAGTGCTTAACATTATAAGAAATGCTCCTGGATAGTAAAAACTTACAGATTCACAATAAAACAGATTCAGACAGACCACTAAATGAGTCACAATGTTGGATAAATGTACGTGGGCTTGAGAGAGAGAAAAATAAATATATATAGAGACAAAATAAAGTTAATGCCTTTAAAAATAAAAAGGTAAAGTCTTTAAAGAGACAGAGTATAGATAGTTATAGATTAAGAGAAATAAAGTAAAAATAAGCCACGTAAAAATGGAAAATTCACAGAGAGTCTGGATTATGTACATTGTGTTTTCTTTAAAATTTTTGACTGTGAAGGAGCTAAGTACAGAAAGACATTTCATTATATGGGCTGCCAAATGGAACCAGAATGGATATCATGAGGGTATGACTTCAAAACTTGGGTCTAAGGATATGATGCTTCGGAAAGGGTCTTCTTTTGTTTTCACAGAGGATGAGACCCTGTGGATTTCTTCTATTCCGATTTGGTATGATAGACCACGCCCTCCTGAAAGGTTGCTGTGAACACCCTCAAAAAATTACTTCACTCAACTGCCAACTGAGATGACCCTGACACACAGGTTATACCATGAAAGACCTAATTAACGACGTCCCCGTTCAGCAGGAAGCAGTTTGGAGAGAAAACTGCGCCCATGTTCCCAAATAGGGTTTATAAACTTTTTTTTTTAATATTTAAAGGGGGATATGATATAGATATAAATAATTTGCATTGGTATGGGTTTTAAGGTCAATTTTGTTATATGTATATGTATTTCTGATCTTGATCAAGGTATTGTGATTGTGTAGTTCATTTTTAAAATGTAATGTATAATTAGGAAATATAGGTTGCTAATGGATAATCATCAATAATAGTCAAGCTTGTAGTCATGTTAGTTAGATTTTCTACATATATAGAGATATATTTCAGTTAGATAGACATTCTTCGTATCTCTCAAAGATTGCAGAATATGGCATTTAAAATATTTTAATAACTTAGGGTTTTTCATGACAATGAGACACGTCTGCTCCTGGCAGCACCAATCTACTTTGAGAGGAAGATGGGCATCGAAGAGGATCCTTATGGAGTTGGATAGCCTTTGGACAAGAGACTGTTCTTGCCTGGACTGATGCATAAACTGCACACAAAGAACCCGCAGAGAGAGGACTGCTGAACTTGCCTAAAGGTGAGATGGTCTTTCGGGTTCCTGATTCATGAAAGAGTCTACGAGACATTCTGCAGGATACAGCAGAAAGTGACTGAACTGTCTTTGAAATTTCCTGCTTCATGAAAAATGTCTGCTGGATACTATGGGCCTGAGGGCCAAAGATAGATGCCCCAACGGTACAGAGGAACTTTGGGTGACTGTACAGGCAGCGAGATGTCTCTGTCATTTCTAGAGTTTTCTTATTTCTTGTTTAGTATTATATCCTTCTGGAGTCTTTGATGGAGTTGAAGAATGGATAGATAGTTATAGTTTTCCTTGGTTATGATAAAAGATAAAGTAAATATAAATATTGTAACTGTAATTCTTACTTGATAACTGTTTTGTTATATGTAATTTTACTATGTTAAAGTTAAAGCCTTTCTTTTTTGTTTAAACAGAAAAAGGGGAAGTGATGTGGGAGTGTCATATATCAATCTGTTGATTTCATTGGTTAAAATAAAGAAACTGCCTGAGCTCATTGATAGGCCAACCCTTACGTGGGTGGAGTAAACAGAACAGGATTCTGGGAAAGAGAAGCTGAGTCAGGAGTCTCCATGATGCCCGCACTCCAGACAGACACAGGCTAGAATCTCCCCGGCAAGCACACCTTGGGGTGCTACACACCTTATAAGAAATGGGCTAGTCCAGGTGCGAGAGTTAGCTGAGAAGAGCTAGCCAATAAGAGGCTGGAACTAATGGGCCAGGCAGTGTTTAAAAGAATACAGTTTCCGTGTAATTATTTCGGGGCATAGGCTAAGCCATGCAGGCGGCCGGGTGTGGGAGCCAGGGACACAGTCCGACTGCTCCTCTTTCAACAGTTTGGCTAGCAAATATTCCTGCGCCTGAGACCATGTTGATGTCCATGAGCAGGGTGACTGCAGGAGACCATGTTGATGGTTGATATCTGTGATTCATGCTGCCTGTGAAGACTGTGTTGATGTCTGTATTCCATGCTTCTGCCTGAGAACTTGTGGATGTCTGAAGTTCATGCTGTTGCTGGAAACCACGTGGAGGTCCATGATCTGCGATGCTGATGACTGTTGTATATAATCAGGAAAGCTTCTTTTACAGTGGTAATAATGATTGCTGACTCATAATTGGTAATGAGAGACACTAAAGGTTTCTGTGACAGCCCCTTCCCCCAAGAAAAAAAACATTAAGACAGAATACTATTTAAGTGAGTCCTTAAAAATTGGGACAAAGATACTGAAATGTAGCTCTTCACAGGTGATGGCCATGTGGGGCAAGGATTCAGTTACCTTTAAGGGGCTGGCCACTGGGAGTTTGACCATGCTCCAATGAGTATACAGGTAATACAAATTAGACTTGTGTATTCTTTTTTCTTTTTGGAGGGAGGATCCAAGGATAAAAGGGTGGACCTAGGAGGAATGGGAGAAAATGTGGTCAGAGTACATGTATAAAATTCCCAGATAATTCAATAGGAATATTATGTTGGGAGGACTGGAAGTAAAGAGAACCAACATACAAACACATGGGTGCAAATACACACACACACACATACACACACACACACACACACACACACACACACCAAGTTGTATCTAATCTAACCTGGACATCCAGATGCCTAACTATTGTTACTGTATGTAGATGTGGAAGGTTCTTGAAACACAACCCAAGTGGATTTTGTGAATATATATGTATATGTACAGATATGAAGTTATGGAAAATTATTATCATAAATAATAAGAATTGCTTTTTAAAAATATGATATACTGACATGTGAATTATTTAAATAATAAGTTAATTTGGTTTGGTCACTTGTAACAGAAAAGAAAAATATGTCTCTTCTCCTCATATCCATGAATAAATGTAAGGAAATAGTATAGTTGTCCTGTGGGTCAGAATTGATTTTAAATCTATCAGTATATTTAGTTTGTGTCTTTTGTAGAGTCTTATTTGGGAATATTAAATCTGGTTTTATATTCCAGGACTAGTCATCTCCTGAAGGAAAATCAAGCCTGTCAGAATGTTACAATACTCTTTTCTCAGCCTTTCCATCCTAGAATCTCCTGGTCCTTGACAGTCAAGAGTTAGAAGTAAGAAGCATATAAAATTTTAATACATGTAATACATACAAAATTTTAATCAAATCATTTTGAGTAATTTCTGAGAAATATTAATCATCCCCAGAGCTTATGGCCCAGTATTCTTTAAAACAATAAGTCAGTCTAGGTTTTCTCTAAGTTCCTAAGTTAGAAACTAAGGTGATTATGTATTTTTTAATTTTCATAAAATGGTAAAATGAAAGTTTCATTTTTGCTTTTAACCCAGCTTCTGTAAGATTCTTTTTAATCACTCTAAGGTTTTGAGAGATGTGAATAGTCTTTGTGTGTGTGTGTATGTGTGTGTGTGTGTAGCATTGCTGACAGATGCTACTGACTCAGTTTTTCATTTCAGACCATTTCCTTGTATATCAGCCTAAAGCAAGTATTCATTGATATTCCCAGACAAACTGTAAGGGTTTCATGAAAGAAAGACATTTAACTTTCAAAGTCACAGGAACACACTAACCATATTCCTAATCTTAAAAGAGTTATTTTAATTTTACATCACAGAATTGGTCACCTTCTGTATTTCAGGTTCTTTCAGTCTGGAAATAATGACTGACACACTCTATATGTCTGAATAAAAATGAATTAAGCAGATGTTCTTTATAATTCCTTATAAAAGCTCCAGTGCCAGAGTTCATTAGTTTGTGTTTTGTAACCTGGCAGAAGCTTATACTTGAGAATTACACTACTTTACTTTTTATCTTAGGTAAAGTAAAAATCATCAGGAGAAAACAGACTTGTCTTTTAAGTCTCCTAATTAATTTTGATTCCTAATTAGAAGAAAAATCTCAAAATAAGTTATTTTATTTTCCTTTCTTGGCTTTTTAAAATTTATTAATTTAATTTTATGTGTATGGGTATTTTGTGTACATGCATATCTGTGTACCTGTTCATATGCTTGGTGGCCAGTGAGGCCAGAAGAAAGCATCAGATCCCCTGGAACTGGAGTTGCTTACAGTTGTGAGATACCACGTGGGTACTGGGAATAGGACCTGGATCCTCTGGAAGAAAAGTCAGTATTTTTAACCACTGGGGCATCTCCCATTAACTTGACTTTATTTTTAAAACACAACTATATTGTTTCAAACTCCAAGGCTAAGACATGAAGTCATCTTTAATACTTTTCCTATAAAATTCTGGTAGGTAACAGGAATTGGTGGAGAAATAGTTTTACTGTGGGACAATGGTCTTGTATACTATAAAGATTTGTTATGTGTATTGGTTTAATAAAATGCTGATGACCATTAGCCAGGCAGGAAGTATAGGTGGGTCAACCAGAGTAGGATAATTCTGGGAAGAGGAAAGGTTCAGTCTGCAATTGTCACTGAGACACAGAGGAAGCAAAATGAGAATGCCTCACTGATAAAAGGTACCAAGCCACATGTCTAAAACAGACAAGAATTATGGGTTAATTTAAGATATAAGAGTTAGTTGATAAGAAGCCTGAGCTAATAGGTCAACCAGTTTATAATTAATTTAGGCCTCTGTGTATTTTGGGGGGACTGCGGTACTGGGAGGGACAGAAACTTTAATCAACATGGTTTTACTTTAGGATTGAAACCTTCATCTACTAGTATGTAGTCTGCTTAAGTTTGTTTCAGGTGCATAATCATGGCTTCCTCATTTTATATAAAAACATGCAAAGATGGACACTTTGAGATAAATATAAGGTGTAATTAATATCTTTCTTAAATCACTTTTTCAAATTCTTGGTAACAACTTACTAAATTATTCTATAACATTATGAGTCATTATCTAGGTGGTATTTTATAGTATGCAATGTATGTTATCTGTTTAATTTCTTAATATTTGAAACGTATTTAAAATTGACCGCTCCCATGAATGTAATCACCTATGGAACATGTTTAAATGCAGTGATAAAATATGCAATATAACATTATTTTAATTAATTTAAATGTGCAGGTTAGTGGTACTGGTGCAAGCATCATGTTTGTTCTTTGTAGAAGTTTTTCATCAAAACAAAAAGAAATTCTGTATTCCTTTGTATTAGTAATATTCATTATTGTAATCACCAAAGATCCATTGAAGCAACTGAAGTGAGGAAAGACTTATTTCACTTATGGTTTCATGGGATTCCAGCCATCATAGTGGGCAATGAGAGGCCCAGCAGAGCAGTTCACATCACGGTAGTTTAGGAAGTATGGGGGCAGGGCTTGTGTTTAACCCCACTTGCCACTGCTGTGCAATGGTGCTAGACACATTCAGAGTGAGTCTCTGTTCTCACTTTTACACTCTTGGAATTCCTTCAGAATTTCATTATCTTTATTTAAATTAGTAACTGTGAATTTTATTATGTAGATTATATATCTATCAACTGTGACATATATTTGCACTCACATATCCAGAAATTTGCTTTGGTAACCTCTTAGTTGATTCTAAATCTAGTTATGGTGGCAATGGAAGTTAAAGTAGAGAAACTCCCCATATCTTTTCCCCACAACTCAAGGGGGAAATCAATCTACTTTCATATTTATGAGTGTGTCTATTTTTTTGGGAGTCATTGCTAAGGATTAAACAGTTTGAATTGTGAGTTTGAAGTCAGCCTGGTCTACAGAGCAAGTCGCGGGACAGCCAGGGCTAAAAAGAGAAACCTTATCTTAAAAACCAAACAAAACTGTTTTATATCACTCCCCAAATCCATATATTGGAATCACCCACCATTTATGTCATGATATTTAAAGAAGAGATTTTTTTTAATGGGTAAGATGGTCATTGTAGTGAAATATCATGATTGAAGGTAATGCATTCATAAGAATGCTTTAGAGCTTTCTCTTTCTGTGTCTCTGTGTCCTTTTGTGTCTGACTCTGATTCTCTCTCCTCTGCTATATGACAAGCAAGAAAGGTGGAGGCCTCTTCAGATAAAGAATTTGCTTGGGCTTTGATCTTATACTTCCAACTTCTAAAACTATGACAAAAAATTTGCTGTTTAAGCTTCCTAGTCTTAATGCATTTGCTATAACACCTCAAATTGACTAAGACACTCACAAAAGAAGGAACACACAGCCTTTGTCCTTTTATGACAATATTTCACGTTGTATAGATTACCAGAGTTTATTCTGATAATATTATGTCATAGTTCAGAAATCCTTTATCTTTATTTAAATTGTTAATTGTGGATTTTATTATGTAGATTATGTAAATAGCTACTGTGACACACATTTATCCAAGCCTATTTTGCAATGGTCTATGGTTAGGAAATAAATAAAAGGCCTAAGTGCTCCCTCAGGTTTCATAATGAAGTTTAACAGTACAGGGTACTCACATGACCTTAATCATATTTCTTAAGCAAAAAACGACTGTAAACACATTAAATATTGTTGTATCTTCAGACCTCCAAAGCATACTTATTAGGAGCACTAAGAGTCCTCACTGTAGACTACAGATATTGAAGGAAAAGCATCTGAAAGGCTGTGCAAGCCTAACTGTCAAGTTAAGAAAGTTAGTTTGCAGAACCTGCCTTTACTATGATGGTAGGTGCTTATAATTCCAATGCCTTCACAATTTAAATAAACTACATTTGTTATACTTTATTTCTATAGACCTCGATGAAACTTGATAAAGAAGGAAGCCACATAGAATAAATTCTAACCTCTTGCTAAACTCACAATGAAACGTCCTGGATGGAAGCTTGACCATATAAATAGCATGAGTTGAAAAAGGTTTAATCTCTAATCTAGTTAAACTGGATAAAGTAGGATTGGTAATGGCTACCTTGAAAATTTGTTGAGGTCTCTTTCTCACTAGAGATGAAGGAGGCCAATCTTGGTAAGTGATATCATGGTAGACCCTATCTAAAAGATGGTAAATCCTCAGGAAAGTAACTCGACTGCTTTGGTGACTATCATAGTAACAATGAGATGGTATGGGGATCTCACTCTTTCATGTTATGGAATTCCTGGCCGCATTTATATACCACCAAAGAGCCAAATGGTGAATTACTGATATAAAGGGAAGTGACACTGATATTTAGGTAGCTATGTTTATCACCCTTCCACTGATATATCCTCATCTGTGTGCATAAGTTTACCAGTTACACTTGTGGTTGTAAGTTTAATTTCTTTAATTGCAGATCTATGTGTTATGCTAGTAGTTGAAGCTATTGGCTGGGTATAAGCAGGGGCTATAAACTTTGATTATCCTTTAATTATAGCAAAACTACTTAAAGCTTCACAATTTTTACCAACACATGCTGGGACAGCTGCCTCAGTTCATCTGGCACTGGGAAGACTAGACTTGGTACCTGTGAACTGTTGCAGAAGTGGATGTGTTAAGAATACCCTGTGCCCAAACAGCCCAAGTTTAAGTCATTGGAGGAACTCCAACTCGTGAATCAGGGGCCATAACTGTTGGTACCTGGCATGAGAGATGGTGTTTTAGTGCCAGGTGGCATCATCCCACAATTAGCGTCATTATGATTTTACTTCAAAATGTCTGGATATATTTTCTCTGCAGGTACATCCAGGTATATCTGGTTGGATTACTGGCATGAGTAGAGGACAATCTAGCATTGGCAGAGGTATATTCCTGGAACTCTTGAACTACCAGCTGTGCTATTGAGCCACTGATGGGATATAACCTTATTGGGTTGAACAGACTGAGGTTGAAATAAACTTGAGATTCGAGTCATCATATTCTTCAGAATCATGTTGCTGCTGCTCTTCCCCTCTGTCATGATTTCTAATCATCGTCCCCTGACTCCTGCTTTTAACTTTGACTTCACCTTGTGTTTTCCATAGAAGACATTGCCACCTTTCATCTGTTTTCTAGAACTCCTCACTATTTGCTTGATATCTCTTTTGTATATGTAATTATATTATGTTAAAGTTAAAACCTTCCTTTTTATTTAGACATAAAAGGGGAAATGATGTAGGATTCCCCTCTGTATACTGTGAATATGTTTTATCACCACTGGCTAATACAGAAACTCTTTTGACCAATGGCTTAGTAGAATAAAGTCATGTGGGAAATCTGAACACAGATATATAGAGAGAGTAGTCAAAATCAGGGAAATGTCATGTAGAAGCTGATGGAGGAGACGCCATGTAGCTGCCAGAGGAACAGACACCCAAACTTTACTGGTCAGCCACAGCCTCATGATGATACAAAGATGACTAAAAATGGGTTGATTCAAGATGTAAGAGCTAGCTAGAAATACCACTGAGTCATTGACAAAGCAGTGTTGTAATTAATATAGTTTCTGTGTGATTATTTTGGGTCTGGGTGGCTGGGAAAGGAACAGGCAGTCTCCATTTACACATACCTTTCTACTGCCTTCTGTTAATTATGCAATGTTTACTGTCTTACTGGGAACCTATGTGTAAATGATGAATAGATAAGGTCCATTCCTTTGTACGGGTTAAAATATCCTTGTGTATGTTCATGTAATGATAGGTATAGAGATTTCCTTCAATTCCTTCATGGTATGGCTATTAGTGCATTAGTATATGCATACATACACACACCACACCACACAATACACAAGTACATCTGTATACACACCACACACATATGTACACACATGCAGAAAATGAAAAAGAGAGGCATGATAAACTATAAGTTATTTCTAATTAGTCATTTGGTGATTCATCCAGTGAGCTATGAAAAAAGCATTATTTTATGTTCTCAATGGAAGCAAACACCAGCTGTAGTATACAGTTTCTACTTTCTCACCAATATTTATTATTTTTATATTTTTAACAAGCTGTCTTCAACATTGGAGAGGTAGCTTAGTGGTAGTTCCATATCCAGATCTCATATCAGACAGCTGCCAATGACCTGTATCTCGAGTTCCTCTTTAGGCCTCCATGGGCATCACATGCTTATGGTGTACAGAAGTCATGTAGGCATACACATATACACACAAGTAAAACTGAATGAATAAATCTCTTTTTAAAAGCTGCTGTTGATTGTGAACTTAGTTTGGTTTGCTGTCCTAGTAATAATTATAGTTATTTCAGTTACTTCCCATGTTACAACAAATCACCTGAACAAAGAAACATGAGTTTCTTTTACCTTAAAGTCTAAGTGTGAGTCAGTTATGAATCTGTGGACATCTTGAAAAGAGTAAAAGGCTGCTGGAAATATGTCTGCAGTCAGAAATTGTAGGAGAATTAAACGGTAGTTCTTACTTTGCTTTATCTTTTTAGGTAGTCTAGGACCACACCCATGGAAAGGTGCTGCCCACATTTAGGGCAGGTCTTCTCATCTCAATTAATCTAATATAGAAAATCCTTCACGGGTCTAGCAATTCACCGTCATGATTCGAGAGCCTATTGACAACCAATTTAAGCCACCCTGAGTCTACATCTTGTCTACTTGACTCATGCATATCACTCGTAAGCTGTTATTATTCACTTGTTCTCTTAGGCTCAAGGCCATCTCATAATACACTGTATGTTTAGTACAACTTTGAAAGTTGCCATAATTGTTAACACTGTATAAACATGGAAAGTCTTCTGACAGTCAGGCATCTGTAAGTTCTGAAGTTTCACAGGGAAAGCACTACACACTTCCACATGTATGACAGCAAAAAATACACATTTTCATTCTAAGAGGTAAGAATGAAGGCACAGCAAAAATAGATGAAAAAAATAGCCTATTAATTTTTAAAACAGTCTCACTCAATTTATTTGAATATAGAGAGAATAACACTGTAATCTTCTAGAAGACAAGAATGGCCTCTTCAGTTACTAACAGAGCTGTCATTCACTTCTGAAGCCTTATGACTTGGGCCCCTACTATCAACAAATCTCTCAGCATTCTAGTTTTCCAACATCACCAAAATAGCCCGTTAAACTCTGTTTACAACACTGTAGAACTTTTCCAACTTTCCAAATCTTCCCAAACCCCTTCCCCTGACAAATCTGTCCCAAATGTTGAAGACCTACATGCTCAGGTTGGTCAGGTGTATGGCAGCAACAGCCTCACATTCACAGTTTTTGTTTGTTTTGTTTTAGTAATTTTCCTTGTTGTTATGATAATACGACTGACCAAAGCAACTTAAGGATGTAAAATTTATTTTGCCTTGTGGAGTATGGAGAAGTCCATAACTTTAGGAAAGAAAAGATAGAAGGAACAAGAGACTGCTGGGCACATTTGTCTACAATCAACAAGCAGAGAAAGAGAGAGAGAGAGAGGCATGAATGATGCTTCTCAGTTTTGTTCCATTTTTATCAGTCTAGGTCCCTATCATATTGAATAGTGAGACTAACCAAGGCGATTGTTGAACTTATCAAGCTGACAATGAGCATAAACCATCAGATTAGTATAAAGCATCTTTCCATGTTCATCGCCCAACTATGTTGGTTAGAAAAAATGTCAGTTCAAGTCCTTTGCTGTTTTTTATTTGTGCTTTGAAATGATAAACACAATATTACTGTGTGTATTATGTCAAATATTTTCTATCATGATATGGGCTATCTTTTATTCTTCAATTTCTTCTGGTATAAAAAGTATGTTTTAATTTTAATGATCAGCTTACCTGATTTGAGGGGTAGTGTATGTAATATTGGTATTAAAACCAAACAACCATTTTAATGCAATATAATAAAGATTTTCTCCATGTATTTTCTAACAATTCTATAGTTTAACCATCCCCTTTATTAGATCTTTGATTTCCTTTGAGTTCTTTTCCCACAAGACTAAAGTCTTGGAACCATTGCTGGGAATTATTGGCCTCTGTATAGAAAGTTTAATTCTTAGTTCTCCATTCAGTTTTGCTGATCAGTAGTTCTATTTTTAATCCTAAATACCAGACTGTTTTGAATATTGTAACTTTTTAATAAGTTCAGCATCCAAAAGTATTAGCTCTTCAACTATATTCCTTCTTAAGATGGAATATTGAGAAATCTTTAAGATTACATATAGATTTTTGGATTATTTTCTGTTTAAAACACTTCATTGGAATTCTGATATTGAACCTATAGATTGCACTGAATTCTACTGTCATTGTAACAGTGTCATCTTTAGTCATCAATAACCAATGCCATTCCATTTTTCTTTTTATGTTGTCTATAAGTTCAGCAATGTCTTGTGGTTGACTATTTCAAGTACAGGACTTCAGTGATTAAATATATTCTTGAATATTTTCTTCCTCTGTTTGATGCTCTTGTAAAATTTTTATTTCTTTTAAAAGATAATTTATTCTTTGAAAATGTCATGTATTAATCAAATGTATTTTGATAATATCCATCAACCATCCCATCTTCCATGTGTTCTTTTTATTGCTAATAAGCTCCAAGTTCAATTAGACCTACCTATATGCATATGGGTATGGAGCCATGAACTGGAACATAGTCAACTTTCTTTCTTTTCCCCCTACAAAGTAACTCTTTCCCCCTTAACAGCTATCAAGTGCCTGTAATTCATAAGCCAATCAAGGGGTCTTCACTAGCCCTCAGCCATCCATGCTAGAACTATGACTGGCTTTATCTTGTGCATATAACCACAATTGCTATAAGTTGATGCATGCAATAGTCATGTTGAGTTTTTAAAAGTAATCATTTTACAGCTCTCCCCTCCATATACTATTTCTTAAATACTGTCTATCCCTATGTCCACAATGTTCCCAGAAATTTAGGTAGACATAAGCTGATATAATTTATCCATCTATAGCTGAGAACTCATGATTATGCGTCGTCAGATCTTTGACCATTTAGGAGTCTCTGCAAAAACCACTACCCACTGCACAAAGAAAATTTACCCACAAGAGTTGAAAGTAGCACAGATCTAGGGTCATAAACATAAATATTAGAAGGCAGTTTCATAGCATGACCATTTAATAGAATAGTAGCAGTCAGCTCTCCCCTAGGGCCTATGATCTCCATAGTCACAGACTTTCGACCAGGCATGAAATCCCTCCTGTGAGGGCACCTCATATCGTATCAGAATGCAGTTAGTTACTCCTATAACCACCATGAGACTGTTGGATCAGTGGGTACATCTTGCCTTAAAGGTCAGCACTGCAGTGTGTTAGGTTATAATTGGTATATAATATGAAATTATTTCTGTGTGAATTATATGGCTTTTTATTTTGTCAAGAATTCTCCTTCTTTCTCTCTTTTCTCATTCAATATTATTGAGAAAACACCGATATAGTCTTTAAAAGGACTTTCTGTTTTCTTTCAAGAGGTCTATTTAAAGTACTAATATTTACCATCTCCTATTTCCTCTTATTTCGATTCATTTCTCTTTGGTGATATGAATGGAGAGCAGTGATAAACAGGATTCAGCACTCAAAGAATCTTTCTAATTTCAACACATCATTTCCAGCACTCTCAGTTAGAAATCAAAAGCATTCTAAGAAAACAATACTTAGCTGAAGTGTGATACTTTAAGCCTTCAAGTAAGAGAGATTTAAGCAAGAACACCAATCAGTATGAAGTGCAAGCTGAAGTTGGTTCACCAATTGGCTCTCTTGAGTTGAGATTTTGGCATATAGATTTTTTATTTGAGCAACAAAATGCACCTAATTGTGTAATTTGCATATCTTTACTAATGCATGAGAAAAACAACTGTAAATAGAGAATGTTCTACTCCTTGAAATGAAGGATAGTAGTGGCTCCTTTAGGCACTCTTTCCTAGGAAGCTGCATAGTTTTTATTACATTAATAAAATTGTTAAAAGATAAGAAATTGGGTTAGCTTAATAATAAATAATATAAGGGAGAGGACTTAGAAGTATTTATGCCTTATTAATTATGTGTATATGTATTATAAAGATGTGAATTTCTTAAATTAAGTACCAAATTATTTTTAGTACTTTGATCCTTAAATCTGAAATATATATAATATACATATTATATATATATTGCTTTCTCTTTAGTTAGACAAACGAAATATCTGCAGTGAAAGGATAAAATTCTGTTACTTTTGCTATCTTTAAGATATGATGAATAATGCTTTCTATAACTTTTTTTCTTGAAGAATCTCAAGAGACTCATTTAGGGTTAATGAAGACAACCCAGTAGGTATAATGCTTACTTCAAAAGTATGTCAGCCTGAGTGCATATTCTACAACCTACATGCAGACAAACATGGTAGTAGTGTATGTCTGTTATCCCAGTGTTATTATGACAAAATAGAAAACAGAGACTGGGGATTCACAGAATCTTGTGCACCATCTAGTTAGGCATGTTCAGCAGCTGGCAAGGAACCTGTCTCAAGCATGGTAGAACATGAGGATTAGTCTCAGAGACTGTTCTCTGTCCTCCACATATATGCCTTGGCATGTACATGCTTTTGAGTACCCACTGTGCTGGTCTGAAAGACAATGGCCACCAAATGGAGTGGCAATATTAGGAGGTGTGGCCTTGCTCGAGTAGGTGTAGTCTTGTTAGAGGAAGTGTGTCACTGTGGGGAGAGGCTTTGAGGTCTCTTTTGCTCAAACTTCTTTCAGTGTGACTTTCAGTAGACTTCCTGTTGCTTGTGAGATGTAAGACTCTCAGCTATTCCTCCAGCACCACACCTGACTGCATTCTGCCTTGCTTGGCATCATAGTAATAACAGACTGAACCTCTGAAACTGTTAGTGAGCCACCCCAGTTAATTTTTTCTTTATAAGTGTTGCTGTGGTCATGGTGTCTCTTCATAGCAGCAAAAACCCTAAGACACCTGTTGAATGAGGAGCGGTCGGGCTGTGTCCCTGCACGCGACCGCCCTCATGGCTTAGCTTATGCCCCGAAATAATTACACGGAAACTGTATTCTTTTAAACACTGCCTGGCCCGTTAGTTCCAGCCTCTTATTGGCTAGCTCTTGCACCTGGACTAGCCCATTTCTGATAATCTGTGTAGCACCCCAAGGTGTGCTTACCGGGGAGATTCTAGCCTGTGTCTGTCTGGAATGCAGGCATCATGGCGACTCCTGACTCAGCTTCCTTCTCCCAGAATCCTGTTCTGTTTACTCCACCCACCTAAGGGTGGGCCTATCAATGAGCTCAGGCAGTTTCTTTATTAATAAGAAATCACTCCCGACAAGAAGAAAGGGGCACCTTCCAAACCCAGTATTCACCTTTTAGTCTGGCCCATGGTATGTCCTCCTTCCTAAATGCCTACTCCACAAAAAGTTACGTGTGCTTGCCTGTCATCAATTAGGGAGGTGAAAAAGGGATCAAAATCTAAAATTCTTAACATATGCATTAAACCCAAACACTTTACAGCATGTGTCAAACCTTTCCCAACATCTATAAGCAGTTACAAATATCATTAGATCAATTTCAGTAAGAGTACAATGACATACATTGTTGTCAAATACCACCATTTCCAGACTCTGAGCAACAGTCACAGGAACCCCAATCTTTCCCCTTCTTAAGTGAAGAGGTTAGTATTTTAATTAAAATGAGTTCTGTGTCCCAAAGATTAAAACAGTCTGATGTCCAGTCTGCATCTCAGCTCCAAAGCAGACCAGAGTTCAAGGAGCACCTCACAGATTTTTCATTAATGATAGATATAGGGGCCCAATGACGGGAGTTAGTGTGGATCCTCACCTAAATTTCAAACCATACAGAGGCCATACAGGCCGGCTCAACATGGCATGGTTTTTAGGTACAAGGGCGCTCTCCACATAGCCTAAGACAGGGTGCCCTGTGATCTGCTTACTTTAATCCTACTAGATACCTTTTATTTGAGAAGCTCCAAGAAACTAATGCTACTCATAAGGCACCCTCTGTTCCCAGGAGAGGTTAATTACTTCACCAGTCGAGAGAGGGAGGGTCTCTCCTTGTCCCAGTCCCCTCTCCTTTAGATCTGACACCATGGTTGACTCTGTCTTGGTGCCCTCCACCTATAACTACTTACCTTTATATAAGAAAGGAGGAATATGTTGGGAGCCGTTTCCCCCCCCTAAAGATTGTTACAGAAACCATCACCTTGGGGAGCCTGCAGGGAACCCCAAACCCATAATTATGTTAAGAATAGTCCTATTGGCAAAACCTGCCCCACACCCAATTAGCTATTCGCTAATTGCTAACGAACCTAATCTGATAGCGGAACTGCCTTAAATTCCAGCTATCCAGGGAACTAGGTGTGGCAACTCCTGACTTCTTGGCCTACCTGACCGGATGTAGGTTACGTGACTGGGACCACGCGGCCAGATTCCATGCTCCTGTGCCCTACTCCCCAAGCCCCTCATTCAGGGGGTATATAAGTCGTTACCCTGTCCCTAATAAACGGAGGCTTTGACAAAAGAAAAAAAAAGAAAAAAAAAAGGTTAACAACTGAACTATCACTTATACCAGTTAGGGGAGAGACAATCAGTTTTCTACGATGAGTGACACTGAGCATGTCAACTAATTTTGGGCAAGCCTCATGTTCAGGAGTAATTGACCAACAACATATAGTTGGACTCCACAGGATTTTGTCTGAGCTTTATTTGGTTACAAGTTGGGCTTTTTGTTTGTTTTCAATCTTTTTTCTTTCCTTTCTTGGTATGACTTTCTTGTTTCTAAGTTTTGGAAGATTTTATTGTTGTACAGGATTTTTGCTTCTTGTTAAAGAAAGAACTTAAGTTGGGTGGGTAGGGATGGGGAAAAGATCTGAAGGGACTTGAGGGAGGAAGAATATGATCAAAGTGTATTTGAATTTGAAAATTGTTTTAAATAATGGAAAACATAATAAATTAATTTAAAAATAAAAAAAAAGAAAAAAGAAAAAAAAAAAAAAAAAGAAATCACCCCACATC
>CAWTZC010000633.1:0-18488 GCA_963919715.1 Microtus obscurus
TACTTTAACTTCTCAGTTTACTTCTCAGTTTTTTGAGCCTGACCCTTTTTAAAGAACAGATTTTTTCACTCAAATATGCTTTAGCACTGAAGATAATAACTCAGAGAAGACTAAAATATTTGAAAGGATTAAAAGCCATTCTTTTAAAAACTGTAAACAAATAAAGCTTTAAAAGAAAACATAAAATTTTACATTGATGATACTTCAAAATTTTTTTACATAATGCCAATCATATCAATTTTTCTATCATATAATTTTCTTAACTATACTACAACTTGGTATATCTAAAAGCCCAGCCAATCAACTATTTCCATGTTGTATTTTCCTACTTATCTAATCATAATTCCCACAAATTAAAGGCTATTGAAGAATAATATTTATAGGGCAGTGACAAGAACTCAATTCTCAATAGAGGAGACAGACAAATCAGAATCTGATGGTATCTCCACATGCTGTGACAAATGCTTCAGTATGGCCAATTATAAATGAGTTGTGTTGTTGATTAGGATATAATTATAACACAAGTCAAAATTGCAGTGTTTTAAGCAAACATAGTACACTTGAAAGTACAGTGGTGATTTTGGTATTATGTGGTAATTCCAACTGTTAGTGTTTAGGAAATAGAATTAAGCAAAACAAAATGTTCATTTCTACTTGTAATCAATGGTATTTACACAAGAATTACCTATGGCAGTGAAAGAAATAAAGGGGGAAGGAAGTTTTGTTTAGCAATGAAGAAATTAAATTGCATTTATCGAATGACTCATTATTCTATAAATTTAATCATTGAAAATTTGCTTCTGTACTCTGACAGTCCTTCATGCATTTTGAACTTGCTTTCTTTTACTTCTACAGAAAACCATTGATTACCAATTATACTTTTTCTCAAATTCAACCATTCCTCTCAATGAGTATATCCGTTGGAGTCTTATCATACAAAATTAGCCCTTTTTCTGTTCAAAGGTTTCTTCTACAAACCATCAGCTCATCTTCTTTTGTGAACCTAACTCTAAGTCTCCATTTTCCCATCACCACTTATACTTCTGAGTATCTTAGAAAATGGATATTGCAAGGTAGGGACTATTAATCTCCTTCGGGAGTTTCTCTGCAAAATGGGACAAGCCAGAGTTAAAATCAAAAAGATTTTCTAAATGTTTACCATGTTACTATTCTGTGTGATGATGGGTCATGAGTTCACCATGAGTCATACATGAATCTCTTATGTGCTTGGAATCATACAGTCTATGGTTTCAAATACAATTTATATTATGATCTATATCCATGATGATGATTTCCAAATATACCTAATCTCCCTCAAGTGTGGAAAGCACTTTGGAATATCCTTATAGAGGTCCAATGCTCTGAATTTCAAAAAACTCTTAATTTTCTTCCACAAATATGTTTCTCCTGGAATAAATAAAAATTCTACCATTCCAGTGTATCTGTCCTCAAATTTTAGAATTTTTTTTTGTAATTTTTCAAACTTTACTCACAAACTTTGCTCTATGTCACCAGCATCTTTCTGGCCTATTTAATGTTTATTTTACTACTGAGAACTTCAGTCTTGTCTCTACAAAGCAGCAAATGTCATAGGAAAAGTCATAACAAAACACTCATAAATATTTGAATGGGTTTTTATTTCATAGGGAATAAAAATTAAAATCTTCCCTCCTACAAGGCCCTCTCTGAAGATGGGCTATCTTTGAGTTTACCTTACTCTGACTTAGCTGTTCTTTGAAAATACCTTTATAGTGCTGCCTTGGGCATTTGCCATTTCCACTTCTCTCAGATACTGTCAGAGCTTAATAGGTCATACCTTCACTTTATTTGCCCTTCATGATGTATCAGTTTATTTGTCCATTATGTCATCTGTTCTGTTTATTCTTCTCAGAGCATATTACCACCTGTTATGCCCTATTTACTATTTAGCTATGTATTCATTGTTTTCTGCTATAATGTATACCCCATGAGAAGCAGATGATTTTTTATTTCTAGAACAAAATGTTCTACACATATGTATTATACATATACATACACATACACATATATTGTGTGTGCTGCTGAATAAATTAGGCATTCCTTCTAGAGATCTGTTTAAACTTGTATTTATGTTATCTCATTTATTTTACATTTAATCATCTCAATATGCAGATATATCAATCTTATTTTAACTAGCAGAATGAGCAAAACAATGTCTTTAATATGGTTGATGAGTTAGAATTTCATAGAGAAAATAATAATTTGGGAATGTAACTTTACAAATTAGTAGGATTGAAAAGCAAAACTTTGATAAAAGAAACAGACAGAAGACTAGCATCAAAATGAGCTTAGCTGTTAAGACATCAGAAATTTGGAAGAATAAAATAACCAAAAACAAAAAATGAAGGCAGAGAGACAAGAATTATCAATCAGAAATAGTTGAAATAAATTAGAGGATGTAACAAAGCATATTCAACAATTCAAAGTTAAGCATAAATGACTTAATTTTTTCTCAGATATAAATCACATGTTTTCCTTCTCAAAACCTTCTATACTGTCTGGTGCTTCATAAGTGAATGGTGTGTGCAAACATACCATACGTACAAGTTGTATGTGCACAGGTTTGTGAATGTGTGCAAATGAGGAAACAGATTGTATTTTGTGTTGGAGCTAATAATACCAGGACTGTTGGGACATGAACACAGTGAAAGAAAACAAATGCAATTGAGTTCTGCTGGAACCAACAAGCATCTTATGGGATATTGAAGACACAGCCAACCTCACATCATGCTTATGGGGAAGAGGCCTCAGAAGTCCTCTGTGTTATTTGATCAACTTCGCACACTGAAAACTTGCTATTATTAATGTTAATCTTTAGATAATTGTCGTGGACTTGAAGACAGTCATGGCTACTCTTGAATTATTTCCAACCTGGAGGGGGTAAATAAGGAAAAGAAGTGAGGGACAGAGAGGGCAAAGATTTTTTTTTTCCTTTCAACAAAGTTCTTTATTCCTCTGCAGTTGTCCCAACACATTCAGGTTCTTTTTATATTCTGATTTTTTTTAATTTTTATTAAGTTCTACATTTTTCTCTGCTCCCCTTCCTGCCTCTCCCCTCCCCCCCCTTCAACCCTCTCCCAAGGTCCCCATGCTCCCAACTACTCTAGGGAGATCTTGTCTTTCTCTACTTCCCATGTAGATTAGATTTATCTAAGTCTCTCTTAGTGTAATCATTGTTATCTAAGTTCTCTGGGACTGTGATTTGTAGGCACGGCTTTCTTTGCTTTATGATCTATGAGTGAGTATTCTTTAAGACAGAGAAAAGGCATAGTTAGATAAGCCTGAGAATTATTCCAAATTGCCAACACAGGTTTTATAAAAGCTCATGAAATTGACAGTTCTTTTAATTCATTTAGTTCTACTAAGTAGCCTTTACCTCCACTATGACTAACAATTTCCTAAGTTCAAATTGTTGTGTGGTGCGTGCGAGGACCACTTCCCGCTGCCCAGATCCCACATGACCAGCTTAGCCCTGGAAATAACAATACACAAACTGTATTCTTTCAAAACTGCCTGGCCCATTAGTTATAACCTCTTATTGGCTAGCGCTACATATTGATCTAACCCACACATTTCTAGTATCCGTATTGTCACTTGAGTGCTTGGCTTAACAGGACAAGTCTAACGGGCATCCATCTTGGAGGGAGAGTCATGGCGACCTTTGACTGACCGGCTTCTTTCTCCCAGCATTCTGTTCTGTTTACTCCGCCTACCTAATTTTCTGTCCTATCAAAGGCCAAGCAGTTTCTTTATTAACTAACCAATGAAACAAGAGATAGAAAGATGACCCTCCTCCATCATCAAATAATTGTTCTTACAAAAAAATCAGAAGTATAATTAATATCATTTCACTACCTTATCCAGAGCCAGCAATGTTTCCATGGTATCATCCTTTTCAGAACAATAATGTAAGAATCTTTAATGTAATTTGAGATTCAGAAATAGACAATGTGTGGAAACTACATGTACTAGATTCATGTCAACTTGACACAACTTAGAGTCACCAGAGAGGAGGGTGCTTCAATAGAGAAAATGCTTTCATAAGTTCTGGCTATAAAGTATTTTCTTAGTGACCAACAAGAAAAGCCCAGGCTGTTGTGGGTGATGCTATTTGGGCGATGGTAGTCTTGGATTCCATAAGAAAGCAGACTAAAGTGCAGATGCCCAGATTCATGGAAGTGAGGCCATGTTAGTGTTTCCAGAGCCATGCTGTCACCAGGTCATACTGATTTGAATGGCCTTTGCTGCCACCAGGAACAGTGGTGATATCCAGCCCAAGCTACTGCTGAGGGCCATATCTGGGTCCTTGGTTCTGCTACAGCTGTGGTCTCTGTTGATGTATGTGCCCTGAATTACAAGATGGAACCATGCAAACCATGCATGTTGAAATCTGAGGGCTGTGCTAAGCAGGCTCTGCTCTTTGCTGACCCTGGGAGATCTGTTCCTGCACCTCCCTGGGATAGCTATCCCTGCCCTTCATGGGACAGTTGGCTTTGCACCTGCCTGAGGGGGACAGCTCCAGCAGAGGCCAGGACTTACCAACTCAGCTACCAGTCAGACCCACATCCATTGCTTTGAATTGGTTCACCCCAACATTTACCCCATGACGTGCTCGAGTTGATGAAGCATCTGGTCCTGTGGAGCCATAGCTACAGGATCTCCGTGATTCAGGCAACAGCAGGATATTGTAGAAGAGTTTTGATAAGAGTGCAGTACTGAGAGTGTATCCACAGCTAGTGGCCTTGAAGCAGTTCACTACAGTGAACATCTTCAAGTAAGGCTGTTTGATGAAAAGGATATACTTCATGACACATTGCAGTTCCAGTGTCACTAAGAAGGGATGAAAAGGAATGGAAAGGCAGTAAAGATGGAAGAGTAAAGTGGGTTTTTGTTTTTTAAATTATTATTTTTATTTTCTTTTTGAAGAAGGACATTGCAAGAGTGAAAGGTAGATATGGGAGGGATTGAGAAATGAGTGAAATTTGGGTTCATGATGTGAAATTCCAAATGAATCAAAAAAAAAATGTTTAAAATAAAAAGAAAGATTAAAGAATCAAGCAGGTTGAGCAAGTCAGTGAGTAGCACCATTCCATGGTCTCTGCATCAGCTTCTACCTCAAGATTCCTGCCTTAATTGAGTTCCTGCTTTCACTGCTTTTGATGATAAATTGCTATCTGGAATTGTGAGAAAAATAAAGTCTCCAAGTGGCTTTGAGTCATGGTGTTTCATAACAGTAATAGCTATCCTAACTAAAATACTGTGATTATGCTACATTTAAATATACGTGATGAGATGGCTATAGAACTGTGAAGGTAACCCAAGAATGTACATTCCTTCTGCACTGATTTTATTGTTAACTGCTCCTCTGAACTCAGAAAAGCTGCTACTTACCACCAAAGACAATAGTGCTTAAGGAATATTTGAACATCCAACCTCCCTGTCTGAGGCAGTGCCACCTATGCTGCTTCTTCTAGTATTTCAGAAAATTAGAGATAGAGGGGAGTGAGTGGGGCTTACAGCAAGAGGCTAGGAAGAGGAGTCTTAACAGCAGACCGTGATTATTACCTCTGAAGGTTTGAAATGTTTCCTGGAGCCATCCATGTTTCTAGTAGAGCAGTAGCCACTACTACTAATTTTGCTTTTCATTTCCTGCTTTTGTTAGTTGTGCCATTTTGGGGGAAAATGAAGCAGTGTGTAGAATAAACAATATCGAGAATTCTTTACTTTTCACTACCTTTACACTTCATGTCCTTCTAACCCATAGAAGATCTCAAATCACAAATCATTTGGATTGCTCAAAATATCATCTTGGCTTTCCTTATTTGCCTTTGTTCTAGTACTGGATTCTTTCTTGAGCTAATACCAGCTTGAAAACTCCTGCCTAACACTAAATCACAGCCTTATCATGTGCTGTGGAAATCAGCACACTTGTTTTCTTAGGGAATGCTTTCAAATGCACCAACTTTAATTTGGTTAAGTTCCCAATAAATGCTCACTGGTTAGTATTAATTTGAACAGAACAAAAAAATGGGGGATCTCATCTTAGTTACTTATTGTCACCATTTATAAACTTTTTTGTCTGTGACCAAAACAAAGACAAAAAAGAAATAAATCTCACATCCAGTCTGCCAAAAAAGAAAAAAAAGAGAAAGAAAAAGAAAAGAAAAGAAAAAACAAAGACAAAAAGAGAAAACACATTCAGTATTATTCTTACCATTATTTGAAGGGATAAGAAATATTTTACTTTATTATTAACTCTGTTACTCCACAATTGAAAGACTTGAGTGTTATTATACAAATACATTTAATCCTGTAAATAAAGAATAGTAAGAACAAAAAGAAAGCACCATAATCCATAAACTCTGAAAATGTTTTAATTTTGAATTCAAAGAATGACTTTTATAATTGAAGAAAGAAATTTTTGATACCTAATTTTAATTCTTTTAGTATAAAAAGGGGAGGTCATGTCATAAAAACAGTCAATTAATTTTTAAATGTTTGGAAATAGTGAGAGAATAGACTTGACCTTTAGAAAACAGGGTCCTGGATTTAGAAGAAGGTGTCTATAGCACTCAAGAGATGTGCATGCTTGGAAATAACAATGGAGAAATTTTATTCGGAAAATATAGCGTATGTTTTGCTAGAAAGTATCAATATGGCAAGTACAATTAATAGACAGTATAAACTATGAATTATTTTTTAAAAAGTAATAACTTCCATGTTGTGAGCCCAGTGACAGAAATTATTAAAGATTCAAATGTCTTTTATTGTAACTAGGTTCCAGTGTGGGGGTCACTTGACATCTACTATCCATTTCTCAGAGGATCCATGCATGGCCTTGTATGTCTTTCCTTGTCAATGTATCTTCAACAGAATTTAGGTTATGCTATGACCTCTTCCCTTTGTTACTCTTGTTAAACCAGTAAAGGTCCTAGAGATGCTTCACCTTCATCTCCACTTGACTTTGATGGAGGCCAGGGTCTTTTCTCAAATTTCTCCCTGATTTGGAGAGAACATTGGGCATCTGCTATAGCTGTCAAATACCATAGAATCTCAAATAGTAATACTCTTTTTTAAAAGTAATTTATTCAACATAATGCAGCAGTGAATCCTTTCTAGAAAACATATACATTTTTTGTAAAAGTTATATTGGGGGTTCATTTATTAATTTATTGCACCATTGCATTTGTTACTTTTTTGTAACCATCATCAAAATATCTGATTGACCAATTTAAGGGATGAAGAATTTATTTGGGCTCATGGTTTCAGAGCATTCAAACACAGTGACTCTCTGTACTTGGGTAGCGCATCATAGCTGTGTGAAAATGTGGTAGAAAAGGTTTATCACCTCATGAGCAAGAGATGGGGAAACTAAGAACCAGCTAACAACCTCAGAAACACATGCTAGGTAGGTCCCAACTTCTGTGATTTCCAGGATCTCCCAAAATTATGTCAGCAACTGGGCAATCAAAGAACCAACACAAGGCTCTAGACAAAATGTCATATTCAGAATCCACAATGTGCCAGGATCCTTATGTCACTGAGCTAAACAGTCATTCCCTCCTCTCAAGTCTATTATCTAATGAGAGGAGCCAGGCAGGAAACAAAGAATTCATTATATTATCATCCAAATAAGATAAAGTCACTATGATCACTCAACAAAAAAAAATATCATTAATCATCTAGAAGTGAATTTCCAATAGGTTTATATACCAGTGCTTGAGTGGAACTAATGCCACATCCGGGCACATTTCTATCTTTGTCATTCTTGTGTCTCAATATGTTTCAGAAAAATGTATAAAGAAGAAAACTCAAAGGAAAAAATATGTTTATATGTATGTATGAATCAGTCTGTGAATAACTATAAGAAAACATAATTAAAAATTTCCCACAAACTGAAAATTTTCTTTTACTTAAGCAATGTATATCAGTATTACCAAAAGGCATGCTGGTATGTAACTAAGGATGTTCTTCAACCACTAAAACAATGGGTTAACATTTCCACAAAGGAATAAGTCACATTTCTGACTACACTAGCAGAAGACATTTTAAAATAAAGCATGTCACTGGGCACATTTGCCTCATTAACTACTACTCTGATTATGTATTAATGTCTCTGTCTAAACTATTTTTTAACTGTTTGGAACAACTGGGAAAGGATACTAAATTTTAAATTATTATTTTCTCCATGATTTCATTACTATTGAGAAAGACAATAAGTAATAATAAATATTCTGCAGCACTCTAAGCTCTTTCCTACAATATTAGACTAATGAGTATTTAGAAAAAGAAATTTAATCCACATGTTCATGATTGACTTACAGTTAACTTAATTGCCAAGAGCCATTTAATGTCAAAAGATTGTATTACAAGATTTTAAGAAGCTCAATTTCTTTACAACAAAAGAGTCATTAATACCAATATTAAACTAAAATTAAAGATATATCCACATTAACAACAACTAAAACAAATAAATGAAAAACAAAACAATACAAACATTTCCAAAGCAGGATGACAGTGCTTTATTCTTGAATATTTTCATTGTTTGCAAAAAACCCTTCAAAAAAAAAAAGGAAAGGAAATGAAAAAAAGAAGGAAAAAATACTTTTTCTAGGATCCATTCCCATTGTCAGTTCTCTAATCCAGATCTGAGTTACCGGACAATCTCATCTTCTCTACTCATTTATAACTGGATTGGACAGTTGAGAAATTAGAATTTAGTACTTTGAAAGTAATGTATATAAAGAAATGTTTTCAAGCTAAAGTTTCAACTGTTCAGGTTGAAAATATTATTAATTCATTAAAAACCTAAAAATACTATTTTATTTTTGAAAAAATTATTAATTATATAAAATCAGAAGAAGCAAATAAATTTGAAGAGTAATTGTTATCTTTTATATTTCACTCAACTGACTTATCATTATTAATCATTATAAGTGTAGAGTATATGTAATTGAATTTTCCACATTATATTAATAAATTTAAATAAAGAACCAAACCAAAACAAAAAATAAATAAAGATAGTATAGTGCCATTTTTATTTAACAATAAGAAAATTCAGTAAAAACATGACTCTATAACTCACTTTAAGAGTAGCAGTCTAAAAAGGAAGTAATTTATGAAGAAATAGTTTTCTCTGAACATCAAAATGATGGGGTACTATAGACTATACTCATACATAGAGAATATAGAACAGTACATATTTTTTAATAATTCCATGAACTCAATCAGATGCTTTAGGATGTTTTGTTTTAGAATAAGAGAGGATAAAAATGTCTTTAAAATTTCACTATTAATACAATAGAAATTGTAAGAATAGGAAACTAATCACATTTTTTAACACCATAACAGAATTGATGGGAAGTTAAGAATTGACATTGGATTCTAGAATTATTTGATTAAAGTTTTGAAGGCCATTATATAAAAAAGTTGAAGTTTGAGAATCTCTTACTAAATTATTAAATTTAACATAAAAACATTGTGAAAGTTGATTTCATTTGCTTTTAATTAATATAATGAGTATACCACATTATCTGCCATATCCTGTCAAAGATCTTGAATGTAATTAATCGCATAAAGAAGCATCAATTTTAACATTTTCAGATTGTGAAAATCACTAATAACATAAAATACTCTTCTGCCATTCATCCCATTAAAGGCAAAGAAACTGCCTTGGTTAAAGAAAACAAAAAGTTATAACAAACTAAATGAAATAAATGTCTATTGAATGATACCTCTTACCCAATAAATTATATGCTAACGTAAAATATAGTTAAAATATGTAGATGCCATTTTGTCTGAATGTGAGGAAGAAATGCAATGTTCTTGTTATTGGGATGTATGTGCTAAAATGTCTATCAGAAAGAATGAGGATCTAAAGGAAGAAGTAAAAAATGGTAGAATATTTACAAGGCATGAGTCTGAGTGGAGTGTGCAAGGCATTCTTTAGGTGTTATTTGACAATTGTCCAAAGTTTTAGTTGTTTTAAAATTGTATTTGAAATAGAAATATGTTATTATTAATGATATAATTATTCTGAAATAATACTGAAAAGTATTTGTAACATTAATATTTGCCATACATAGTAGTGATACAAACCCTTCTTGTTTTTCTATGTGAATTCTATCTCTTAAATACCCTAACATGCGTTTTAAATTGCATTTGCAATAATTGATGGCCAAGTTTGAATTCTTGGCTCCTATTTTGTACTCTTGTGTTTTTCACTTCAGCATCCTCATTGTCTGATACCTAGCAAATTTCCAAAAGATTCTCAAACATACCTATTTTTGGCTTTGGAAAAGAGAGTGACAAGGGCATTGAGGTAAAGAAAGAATGAATGGTAGTAACTGGAGAATAGAACCATTTCCAAGTATAAATGACACAAAAAGCCTCATATTGTTACTCCCCTGGACACTGGTATTTCCAGAAGTTCTGCTTAATTGAGCAAAGACAAGCACTGATGATGTGGGAGTGACTTCTTATTAATAAAGAAACTGCCTAAGCCCATTGATAGGCCAACCCTTAGGTGGGTGGAGTAAACAGAACGGGATTCTGGGGAGAGAGAAGCTGAGTGAGGAGTCGCCATGATGTTCACACTCCAGAGACACAGGCTAGAATTCCCCCGGTAAGCACACTCTTGGGGTGCTATACAGATTATCAGAAATGGGCTAGTCCAAGTGCAAGAGCTAGCCAATAAGAGGCTGGAACTAATGGGCCAGGCAGTGTTTAAAAGTATACAGTTTCCATGTAATTATTTCGGGGGCATAAGCTGAAGGCCGTGCGGGCAGCGGGTACAGGGACACAGCCGCGCCGCTCCATATTACTACACACTGAGAAGCAGAATTAATAAACATTCTTTGAAGAAAGGCGAAACTTAAGTACAATTCAAAATGAAAAGCTCAGGAAATGCAAACAAAAAGTTTATAGGAAAGCCTTATCAACAGAGTAGAACTAATGGACAGACACCTTCTAAAACAATTGCACCCGGTCAGCCCTGACCTGCCTTAGGCTGCTCCTCCACCTATTGCAGCCCCACTAGTCAGTCAGTGGACAAGGCACCTGCAGTCAAACCTCTCACCACTACCCCTATTACCCCCTTTAATCTACATGTTCCCATTCTGCCCCCCAAGCCCAACCATCTCCCCACAGCATCAGTGCTTCATCGAGACACAGACACTGACTGAACTGATTGCAAAAAATGGTAAGTGACTGGTCTCCAACCTGAGCAGCCCTGATTCTAGGCCCTAGGTCCCTCCCCTACTCATCATTGCCATACTAGCCTGTCAGTTGGCAAGGCACCCCTGCAGGTAGGCCTTCCCACCACCATCTCCCATTTGACCCTGTAATCTACAATTTCCACTCCAGTTCCTAATCCCAAGCAACCCTAGTAGCATCAGAAACTCAGGGAGACACAGATATGGCTTGTACCAATTGACCAACAGTGGCTCCCAGAGAGGCAGATACCACTTGCACCAATCACACAAAATGTAGTACAAAAGGTAAAGACACACAACATGCAAAGACTGGACAAAGAGCCACCCCTGAGGCAAAAGGCACAAGGTGTACCAATTGGAGGAAGAGCAACCCCAGAGCCACAGGCACCACCTATACCAACTGGAAGAGATGACCAGTGCAATATAGATAGACGCCAGTGTAATAATCCACTCCAACAACATAAAAAGAGCAATACAGCACACCCAGAACCTATGTGGTTCTTCAACATCAAGACTGGAATAGCCCAACACAGAAGAAGGAGAATAAAATCATTTTAAAAAATAACTTTATGAAAATGATTGAGACACTTAAAGAGGAAAATGAAAATTTTCCTTAAAGAAATCAAGGAAAATACAAACAAAAAATCAAAAAAAAAATCAATAAACCTCTTAAAGAAATCTAACAAAACCAAGAAAAGGCAATCAAACAGGTGAAGGAAACAGTTCAAGGCTTGAAAATTGAAATAAAAAAACACAAACCAAAGGAAATTTTGGAAATGGAAAATCTGGGCAAATGAACAGGAACAACAGATGCAATCATAGCCAAACATAAGATGTATAAGATGGAAGAGAGACTATCAGGCACTGAAGATATGATAGAAGAAACAGATTCATCAGTTAAAGAAAACAGTAAAATCAACAGTCATAACACAAAATGTGCAAGAAATATGGGACACATGAAAGACCAAACCTAAGAATACTAGGGATAGAATAAAGAGAAGAATCACAGTTCAAAGGCACAGAAAATATAGTCAACAAATCATAGACGAAACCTTTTCCAACTTAAAGAAGGACATGCCTATGAAAGTACAAGAAGTGTACAGAACACCAAATAGACTAGCCCAAAAGAAAATTTCCCCTGGCCATCATAATAATGAAAATACTAAACATACAGAATAAAAAAAAAAGAATATTAAGATCTGCAAAGGAAAAAGGTCAAGTAACATATAAAGATAGATGTATCAGAATTAACTCTGGAAGCCAGGAGGTTCTAGACAGATGTTCTGTAGAAACTGAGAGACCATGGATGCCTGCCCAGACTATTATACCCAGCAAAGCTTTTAATTACCATCGAAGGAGAAAACAAGATATCCTGTGACAAAACCTTAAATGACACATCCAAACCATGTACACTAATAGTGGGAGACTTCAACACCCAGCTCTCACTAATGGGCAGGTCTGCCAGACGGAAACTTAACATAGAAATCACCACACTGATTTCCAAAGTGGTTGCACAAGTTTGCATTCCCACCAGCAATGGATGAGTGTACCCTTACTCCACAATCTCTGCAGCAAAGGCTATCATTAGTGAATTTTTGATTTTAGCCATTCTGACAGGTGTAAGATGATATCTCAAAGTTGTTTTGATTTGCATTTCCTTGATCGGAGTAAGGAGGTTGAGCATGACCTTGTGTCCTTTTGGCCATTTGAATTTCTTCTGTTGAGAATTCTCTGTTCAGTTCAGTGCCCCATTTTTTAATTGGGTTAATTAGCATTTTAAAGTCTAGTTTCTTGAGTTCTTTATATATTTTGGAGATCAGACCTTTGTCTTTTGCAGGGTTGGTGAAGATCTTCTTCCAGTCAGTGGGTTGCCTTTTTGTCTTAGTGACAATGTCCTTTGCATTACAGAAGCTTCTCAGTTTCAGGAGGTCCCATTTATCCATTGTTGCTCTTATTGTCTGTGCTGCTGGGGTTATACATAGGAAGTGATCTCCTGTGCCCGTGTGTTGCAGACTACTTCTCACTTTCTCTTCTATCAGGTTCAGTGTGTTCAGATTGATATTGAGGTCTTGGATCCATTTGGACTTGAGTTTTGTGCATGGTGATAGATATGGATGTATTTAGAAATAAGGGAATGGATGTTATGAAGGCATAAGTCACAAGTGATCCCCCACCAGTTTGGAATTTTGAATTAATAGAATGATTGTTTATTTAAAGGGGAAAAACTTACTTAGGCATGGTCTGGTTTGCTTTAAAAAAAAAAAACAGCGACAGCTGTGTGCTCGCTCTCTTGCTTCCGGCTCCACTTCTGGCACCTAGACTCCTTTTCTGTTTGTGCAGAGGACTGTTGTCTGGGACGGTGATCTGTAAGTTTTTCCCCTTTTAAATAAATAACAATTCTATTAATCATAATTCCAAACTGGTATTGGATTGTTTGTGACTTATGCCTTCATTTGGAGCCCAACATGGAGCCCGAACCCATGACCCTGGGATTAAGAGTCCCAGTGCTCTACCGACTGAGCTAGCATGATTGACAAAATACAGACAAATCTCCCTCACCGATGTTATGACACAGATGACCTTAACCAACATTTATAAAGCATTCCACCCAAACAAAATTTAAACAATACCTATCCACAAATCCAGGACCCCTAGAGAAAATACTAGAAGGAAAATAACAACACAAAGAATTTAACTGCCACTTTGGAAATCAGTATAGCAGTTTATGTGAAAATTGGAAATCAATCTACCTCAAGACCCAGCTTATACTACTCAGTAGGATATACCCAAAAGATGCTCAATCATACCACAAGGACACTTGCTCAGTTATGTTTACAGCAGCATTATTTGCAATAACCAGAACCTAGAAACAACCTAGATGCCCCTTAACCAAAAAGTGGATAGAGAACATGTGGTACATTTGCACAATGGAGTATTACTCAACTCAGAAAAAATAAAAATAAAAAATAAAAAAAATTAAAAAATTATAATAGCATCATGAAATTTGCAGGCAAATTGATGGAAGTAGAAAAAAATCATTCTGAGTGAGGTTACCAGAAAGACAAATACAGCTAGTGTTCATTCATAAGTGGATACTAGATGTAAAGCAGAAGGTAACCAGACCACAATCCAGAGCTCCAGAGAAGCTTGGTAACAAAGACAACTCCAAGAGTTTGCCCTGGAAAGGGGAAATAGATAAGAGTTCCTGGGTAAACTGAGAGATGAGGATGGTAAAGGGGAGGGAGAGGGGGATGAGAACATGAGGAAACAGATAGTAGAGATGGGAGAGAGATGGGGTGGAATAGCTAGAAAAGAGATACCTTGATTGGGGAGCCATTATGGGGTTAGGGAGAAACCTGATACTAGGGAAATTCCCAGGAATCCACAAGGATGACCCTAGCTAAAATCCCTAGCCATAGTGGAGCCTAAATTGGCCTCCCCCTAGAATCAGATTGGTGACTACCCTAATTGTCATCATAGAACCTTCATCCAGCAACTGATGGGAAGCAGATGACAGCGAGCCGGACATACAAGCACCAGGTCAGGCTACAGGAGCTCAGTTGTAGAGAGGAAGGAGAGATTATATGAGAAGATGGGCCCAAGATCATGATGTGGAAACTCACAGAGACAGTTGATCATGATGGAACCAAAGAGACAGTTGACCTGAACTTGCAGGAGTGCATGGACTCTAGATCTACAGCTGGGGAATCCTGCATGGGAGCAGAAACAAGTCTTCTGCATGTCGGTAAGTTTTGTAGCCTGGTCTGTTTGTGGGACCTCTGACAATGGGACCAGACCTAGTGCTTGAGCAGGCTTTTTGAAAGCCATTCCACAAGGTTGGATGTGTTGCTTAGTCATGATGTGTGGGGAGGGTCCTGCTTCATCTGAATGTGCCAGGCTTTGCTAACTCCCATGGGAGGCCTAACCCCTTGTGAAGAGTTTATGGGGTGGGTTTGAGGGAGGTGAGGGGAAAGGAAAAGAGGGAGAGGGAACTATTTTTGGTATGTAAAATGAATTTAAAAATATTAAAAAGAAAGATTAGATTAAATGAAAGAGAAATGTCAGGTCTCAAGCAACATGTAGAAGAAATGCACGATTCAGTTAAATATTTTAAATCTCAGAAAACAAAGGAATAAAACATGCAGGGAATCTAGGAAACTGTAAGACTATACTTATGAATATTATATATAGACAAAAGACAAAAAATAGGTCAAAGAAACACACAGAAATTATCTTCAAAAAAACTATAGGATAAAATTTCCCAAATCTGAGGAAAGCAGTCTCTATCAAGATTTAAAGAAGCATACAGAACATAAAATTGACAGGACTGGAAAAGAAATTCCCCAAGCCAAATAATAATCAAAATGCTAAATGTGCAGAACAAATAAAGGGTATTAAAAACTTCAAAAAAGAAAGACTAAATCACATATAACGGTAGAATAACACCCGAGAATAGCACCTGGCTTTTCAATAGAGATATTTAAATCCAGAAAGTTCTGGACTGGTATACTTCAAGTTCTGAAAGGCCATGTATTCCAACTTAGACTAATATACCCAGCAAAATTACCAACACTAATCAAAAGGAGAAAAAATATTGCAAAGATAAAAAACAGATTTAAGAAATCAAGCCAGATCTAAAGAGGATACTAGAAGGAATTATTTATTTATTTATTTATTTATTAAAGATTTCTGTCTCCTCCCCGCCACCGCCTCCCATTTCCCTCCCCCTCCCCCAGTCAACTCCCCCTCCCTCATCAGCCCGAAAAGCAGTCAGGGTTCCCTGCCCTGTGGGAAGTCCAAGGACCTCCCACCTCTAGAAGGAATTCTTTAGACTAAAGAGAAGAGAACATACTTAAGAAGACATGACATGACTAAACAATTCCAGAACAATTATATGAAAGAAATCTAAAATGACAACACCAACAAAACAAAATAACAGAGATTAATAAATCTTGTTCAAGAATAATATTTAAAGTTACTGATCTCATTTCTCTAATAAGACATAGAGCAACATATTGGATTAAAAAACAAGATCCACCTTTATTCTGCCTGCAAGTAAAACATCTCACCATCAGTGGTAAATACTACCTTTCAGTAAAAAAATGAAAAGGTTTTTATCCAAGCAAATATAACTCAAAGAAACAAGCAGGCATAACTGTTTTTATATAACATCAAATCATAATTGTCAAAAGAGAAAAGTAGGGTTATTTTATACTCATTAAAGTAAAAATTCTCCAAAAAGATTGCAATTCTAAACAAATTTACCCAATTTCATAAAAGAAATGCTAAAATTATATTGTGTCCCCTACCATAATAGTAGTCAACCTTAATATTTCACCCTCATCAATAGAAATATCATCCATAAAAATATCAAAATACAGAAACCCTAAAATTATATTACAAACCAATGTATCTATGAAATATTTATAGAACACTTTGTCAAAATACTAACGAATACTTTTTTTTTCTCAGCAACACATGGAACTACAACAAAAAAACCACATACTGGACACAAACACATCTCAAAATTTTTAAGAAAATTGAAATAACATCCTGAATTCTATCTGATCATAAAGATATAAAGCTGAATATAAAAAAGAGCAAAACTAGTAGAAAGTATGGAAACTAAACAAAACACTTACCAAATAAAAACTTGAAAAAGGGAGAATTGAGAAGATAAATTTGAAATTCTAAGTATTTAATGAAAGTGAAAATACAACATATCAAAATCTATGGGATGTAATGAGGGCATTCTTAAGAGCAGAGTTTGTAATGCTAATGCTTATATGAAAAAATACTGGGTAGATCTCATATTAATAACTTCAACAATTATCTGAAGGCTTTGAAAAAAATCAGAACAAACAACTCCCCAAAAGAGAAGAAATAAATAAACACAAGGTGATTATTAATGAAACAACAACATATCAACAATACAAAGAATCAAAAGTTAGGACTTGAAAAGATTAACAAGATAGACAAAATTTAACCTTTGAAAAGATTAACAAGACTGGCATATTTTAATCAGATTAACCAAAAGGAAGAGGAAGATAATATTAATGAGCAAAATTCAGAAATGAAACAAAGAAACATCCTAATAGATATGAAGGAAATCCAAAGACTAGTGAGGAAGTACTTTTAATATCTATATTCCATAAGACTGAAGAATGTTAAAGAAATTTATTAATTTTAAGATATATATGATCTGCACAAATTTAATCAAGATTGAATAAATATATTAAATAAATACATAACAATTCATGAAATAGAAGCAGCAATTTAAAATCTCCCAACTTAACAGTGCACAGGGCCAGATAGAAACTAACAGAACATTTTTAAATTATTTTTATAAAGTCACTATTACCTTCATACTAAAACCACACAAAGAAAAGAAAATTAGAGCCCAATATTCCTTACAAACATAGATCTCAATAAAATACTTGCAAACTGAATCCAAGCACCATAAAGATCATTTATCAGGATCAAGTGGACTTCAGTTCAGATATGATACAACATATGATATAGGATAATTCTCTTGTACCCTGTAAAGATTTGTCACTTGTATTGGTTTAATAAAACACTGATTGGCCAGTATAGGTGGAGGTATAGATGGGGAAAACCAGACTAAGAGAACTCTGGGAAGAATAAAAGTAGAAAGGCAATCACCATTCAGACACAGAGGAAGCAAGATGAAAATGCCTTATTGAGAAAATGTACCAAGCTACATGGCTAAACATAGACAAGAATTATAAGTTCATTTAAGTTGTAAGAGCTAGTTAATGATAATCCTGAGCTAATAGGCCAAACAGTTTATAATTATTATAAGTCTTTGTATTTGTTTCTTGGGACTGAATGTCTGTGGCACCAGGTGGGACAGAAGCTTCCATCTACAAACATATATAATCAATAAAAATAATCCATACCATAAACAAACTGAAGGACAGAAATCACATGGTTTTATTGGACACAGAAAAGGCTTATATAGGTCAGTATTCTATTGCTGTGAAAAGACATCATGACCACAGCAACTCCTATAAAGAAAGCATTTAATTAAGTAAATAAAAAGTTATGGGCAGATCTGGGAGGAATTGAAACAAGCAAGTGAAATGATCAAAATACACTGTATAAAATTTTTGAAAAATTAACAGAAGATATTATTTAAGCAAAAATATCATTCTCATCATGGAAAGACTATTTTTTATTTTTCCTATAACCAGTAGTACTGCATTCAGCATTGTA
>CAWTZC010000634.1:0-11324 GCA_963919715.1 Microtus obscurus
TTTTTTTTAATTTATTTAATTTAAGATTTCTGTCTTTTCCCCACCGCAGCCTCCATTTCCCTCCCCCTCTTCCAGTCAAGTCCCCCTCCCTCGTCAGCCCAAAGAGCTGTCAGGGTTCCCTGCCCTGTGTGAAGTCCATGGACCACCCACCTCATCCAGGTCCAGTAAGTTGAGCATCCAAACTGCCTAGGCTCCCACAAAGCAATACGTGCAGTAGGCTCAAAAAACCCATTGCCTTTGTTCTTGAGATCTCAGTAGACCTCATTGTCCCTATGTTTTTTCACCAAGACGGTTTTATCCCAGGCTTTGTTCAAACCCAGGTCAGCTGGCCTTGGTGAGTTCCTGGTAGAAAATCCCCATTGTTTCCGTGTGTTCGGGTGCACCCCTCGCGTTCCTGAGTTCCTTGCTCGTGCTCACTCTCCTTCGTCTCCTGATTTGGACCTTGAGATTACTGTCCGGTGCTCCAATGTGGGTCTCTGTCTCTTGTCTCCTTTCATCGCCTGATGAAGGTTGATATTCAGGAGGAAGCCTTTATGTTTTTCTTTGGGTTCTCCTTCTTTTTTACCTTCTCTAAGATCACGTATTAGAGGCTCATTGGCCTTTGTTTATGTCTAGAAACCAAATATGAGTGAGTACATCCCATGTTCCTCTTTTTGGGTCTGGCTTACCTCACTCAGGATCGTGTTCTCTATTTCCATCCATTTGCCTGCAAACTTCAAGAAGTCCTTGTTTTTTATTGCTGAGTCGTACTCTAATATGTATATATTCCATACTTTCTTCATCCATTCTTCAATTGAAGGGCATCTAGGTTGTTTCTATATTCTGGCTATTACAAACAGTGCTGCTATGAACATAGTAGAGCATATACTTTTGTTGTATGATAAGGCCTCTCTTGGGTATATTCCCAAGAGTGGTATTGCTGGATCCAGGGGTAGGTTGATCCCAAATTTCCTGAGAAACCTCCACACCGCTTTCCAAAGTGGTTGCACAAGTTTGCATTCCCACCAGCAATGGATGAGTGTACCCCTTTCTCCACACCCTCTCCAGCAAAGGCTATCATTGGTGTTTTTTATTTTCGCCATTCTGACAGGTGTAAGATGAGTATCTTAAAGTTGTCTTGATTTGCATTTCCCTGATCGCTAAGGAAGTTGAGCATGACCTTAGGTGTCTTTTGGCCATTTGAACTTCTTCTGTTGAGAGATCTCTGTTCAGCTCAGTGCCCCATTTTATAAATGGGTTGATTAGCCCTTTTTACGGTCTAGTTTCTTGAGTTCTTTATATATTTTGGAGATCAGACCTTTGTCAGTTGCGGGGGTTGGTGAAGATCTTCTCCCAGTCAGTGGGTTGCCTTTCTGTCTTAGCAACAGTGTCCTTTGCTTTACAGAAGCTTCTCAGTCTCAGTAGGTCCCATTTATTCAATGAGTCCCTTACTGTTTGTGCTGCTGGGGTTATCGTAGGAAGTGGTCTCCTGTGCCCACTTGTTGTAGAGTACTTCCCACTTCTCTCCTCTATCAGGTTCAGCGTGTTCAGACTGATATTGAGGTCTTTAATCCACTTGGACTTGAGTTTTGTGCATGGTGATAGATATGGATCTATTTTCATTCTTCAAGATTGACATCCAGTTTTGCCAGCACAATTTGTTGAAGATGCTCTCTTTTTCCATTGTATACTTTTAGCTCCTTTATCGAAAATCAGGTGTTCATAGGTTTGTGGGTTAAAGTCAGGGTCTTCTATTCGATTCCATTGGTCGACTTCTCTGTTTTTATTCCAATACCAAGCTGATTTCAATACTGTAGCTCTGTAATAGAGTTTGAAGTCAGGGGATGGTAATGCCTCCAGATGATCCTTTATTGTATAAGATTGTTCTGGCTATCCTGGGTTTTTTTGTTTTTCCATATAAAGTTGATTATTGTCTTCTCCAGATCTGTGAAGAATTTTGATGGTATTTTGATGGGGATTGCATTGAATCTGTAGATTGCTTTTGGTAGAATTGCCATTTTTACTATGTTGATCCTCCCAATCCAAGAGCAAGGGAGATCCTTCCATTTTCTGGTGTCATCTTCAATTTCTTTCTTCAAAGACTTAAAGTTCTTGTCAAATATATCTTTCACTTCCTTGGTTAGGGTTACCCCTAGATATTTTATGCTATTTGTGGCTATCGTGAAAGGTGATGCTTCTCTGATTTCCCTCTCTGCTTCCTTATCCTTAGTGTATAGGAAGGCCACTGAGTTTTGGAGTTGATCTTGTATCCTGCCACCTTACTAAAGGCGTTTATCAGATGTAGGAGTTCTTGGATAGAGTTTTTGGGGTCGCTTATGTATACTATCATATCATCTGCAAATAACGAAAGCTTAACTTCTTCCTTTCCAATACGAATCCCCTTGATCCTCTTATGTTGTCTAATTGCAATTGCTAGAACTTCAAGCACTATATTGAAGAGGTATGGAGAGAGTGGACATCCTTGTCTTGTTCCTGATTTTAGTGGGATGGCTTTGAGTTTTTCTCCGTTCAATTTAATGTTAGCTGTCGGCTTGCTGTAAATAGCTTTTATTATATTTAGATATGACCCTTGTATCCCTAATCTCTCCAAGACCTTTATCATAAAGGGGTGTTGAATTTTGTCGAATGCTTTTTTCAGCATCTAATGAAATGATCAATGGTTTTTTTCTTTCAGTTTATTATATGGTGGATTACATTGATAGATTTGCGTATGTTGAACCAGCCCTGCATCTCTGGGATGAAGCCTACTTGATCATAATGGATAATTTTCCTAATGTGTTCTTGGATTCGGTTTGCCAGTATTTTATTGAGAATTTTTTAGCGTCGATATTCATGAGTGAAATAGGCCTATAATTCTCTTTCTTGTTCTTGGGTCTTTGTGTGGTTTTGGTATCAGGGTAACTGTGGCTTCATAAAAGGAATTTGGCAATGACTCTTCTGCTTCTATATTGTGAAATACATTAAGGAGTATAGGTATTAGCTCTTCTTGGAAGTTCTGGTAGAATTCTGCATTGAAACCATCTGGTCCTGGGCTTTTTTTTGGTAGGGAGATTTTTGATAACAGTTTCTAGTTCTTCGCGACTAACCGGTCTATTTAGATCGTTCACCTGGTCTTGGTTTCAGCTTTGGTATGTGGTACTTATCTAAAAAACTGTCCATTTCTTTTTGCATTTTCCAGTTTTGTGGCATACAGGCTTTTGTAGTAAGATCTAATGATTCTCTGAATCTTCCTCTGTGTCTGTGGTTATGTCCCCCTTTTCATTGCTGATCTTATTTATTTGCGTGTTCTCTCTCTGTTGTTTAATTAGTTTGGATAGGGGTTTGTCGATCTTGTTGATTTTCTCAAAGAACCAACTTTTTGTTTCATTGATTCTTTGGACTGTTTTCTGTGTTTCTATTTTGTTGATTTCTGCCCTCAGTTTGATTATTTCCAGTCTTTACCCTCCTGGGCGCATCTGCTTCTTTCTTTTCTAGAGCTTTCAGGTGTGCTGTTAAGTCCTCAATGTATGCTTTCTCTGTTTTCTTTAAGTGGGCACTTAGTGCTATGAACTTTCCTCTTAGCACTGCTTTCAATGTGTCCCATAGGTTTGAGTATGTTGTCTCTTTATTTTCATTAAATTCAAGGAAGACTTTAATTTCTTTCTTAATTTCTTCCTTGACCCATGTGTGGTTCAGTAGTTGACTGTTCAGTTTCCATGAGTTTGTCGGCTTTCTGGGGGTAGCATTGTTATTGCCTTCTAGCTTCAGTCCGTGGTGATCTGATAAGACACAGGTGGACACTGATATTTTTTTGTATCTGTGGAGGTTTCCTTTGTTTCTGAGTATGTGGTCAATTTTTTGAGAAGGTTCCATGAGCTGCAGAGAAGAAGGTATATTCTTTCCTTTTTTGGGTGGAATGTTCTATAGATGTCTGTTAAGTCCATTTGCTTCATTACCTCCAATAATTCTCTTAATTCTCTATTAGGTTTCTGTCTGATTGACCTGTCCAATGGAGAAAGAGGTGTATTGAAGTCTCCTATTACTAGTGTGTGTGGTTTGATGTCTGCCTTGAGTTCTAGTAATATTTCTTTTACATAGGTGGGTGCTTTTATGTTAGGGGGCGTAGATATTCAGAATTGAGACTTCATCCTGATGAATTGTTCCTGTTATGAGTATAAAGTGTCCATCTCGATCTCTTCTGATTGACTTTAGTTTGAAGTCAGTTTTGTTAGAAATTAGTATGGCCACACCTGCTTTTTTCTCTAGGACCATTTGCTTGAAACACCTTTTCCCAACCCTTTACTCTGAGTAGATGCCTGTCTTTGTGGTTGAGATGTGTTTCTTGCAAACAGCAGAATGTTGGGTCCTGTTTACGTATCCAATCCCTTAGCCTGTGCCTTTTTATGGGTGAATTGAGGCCATTAATATTAAGTGATACTAATGACCAGTGGTTGTTTACTCCGGTTATTATTATTGGTTTTGGTAGTAGCGTTTGTGTGTCTCCCTTCTTTGAGGTGTGCAGGTGAAGGTTTGCTAGACGCCTGAGTTATTGTAGGCAGTGTTGGCAATGCTAGATTCCTTAGGTTGTGATTTTCCTTCTATTATTTTCTGTAGGGCTGGGTTTGTGGCTACATATTGTTTAAATTTGTTCTTATCTTGGAAAGTCTTGTTTTCTCCATTGATAGTGAACAATAGCTTGGCTAGGTATAGTAGTTTGGGTTTGCATCCATGATCCCTTAGTTTTGCAGAACCTCTATCCAGGACCTTCTGGCTTTCATAGTTTCCATAGAGAAGTCAGGTGTAAGTCTGATTGGTTTACCTTTATAAGTTACTTGCCCCTTTTCCTTTGCAGCTCTTAATATTCTTTCTTTAACCTGTACTATTTTGTGTTTTGATTATTATATGGCGAGGGGATGTTTTTCTTTGATCCAGTCTGTTTGGTGTTCTGTATGCTTCTTGGATATTCAAAGGAATATCTTTCTTTATGTTGGGAAAGTTTTCTTCCATAATTTTGTTAAAGATAGTTTTCTGGGCCTTTGAGCTGTGACTCTTCTCCTTCTTCTATCCCTATTATTCTTAGTTAGGTCTTTTTTTATTGTGTCCCATATTTCCTGAGTGTTTTGTGATGAGTATTTGTTGGCTTTGCTGATTTCTTTGATCAGTGCATTTATTTTCTACTATGTTGTCCTCAGAATCTGAGATTCTTTCTTCTATCTCTTGTATTCTATTGATTATGCTTGTTCCTGTAGACTCTGTTCGTTGACTTAGATTTTCCATATCCAGCTGGTCCTCAGTCTGTGATTTCTTCCGCTTCCATTCAGTTTTCAATTCTTGAACTGTTTTCCCCAGGGTCTCATGTACGTATTTACTCATTTCTTCAACCTTTTTACTCACTTCTTCAAACTTTTTGTCATACTTCTCCTCTATTTCTATAAAGGTGTTTTTTACATGTTGTTTAAGGGACTCTATTGCTTTCATAAAGTCATTTTTTTCCACTTCCTGTGTTAGGGTGTTCAAGTCCTTCCGTTGTGAGATCATTGGGTTCTGGTGTTTTCATGTTGCTTTTCAGATTATTGGGTGAATTCTTGCCTTGGCGCCTGCCCATCTCGTCCTATCGATGCTGTCCCTAATGTCTTTTAATGCAGGAACGGGTTTTCCTGCTGGCCAGGGGCCCTGCTTCCAAAATGCCTTCTCCCCGTTTCTTGAGTCCTGCCACGGCCAAGATCTCTTTTACTGTTCTGAAGGGTCTTCAGGACCAGGACCAGGCTCCTGGTTTGCCAGGGACCTCGCCAAGAAAAGGCCTACCCCTCTGCAGGCCAGCCACCAAAACAGAGGAACTCGCGGTGCTCTCTTGCTCTGAGCTCCCTATCCAGTGCCCAAACAGGTTAAATTCCTGGTGGTCCCGCGCCCAGCGGAAGGGGGGGAGCGTTAAGGAGGTCCCTGGGCGCAATCTGAGGACATGCCAGGGAGAGAGAGAGGTCTCAGCAAGGAGGAGCGGCCCCAGCAGAGGGTAGAAGCCCTCGCATAAGCCTGGGGCTCGAAGTGGGAGTGCCCCGGTCCCGTTTCTTGTCAGCTCCGGGCAAGAACATCCATAAGGTTTAGGGATACTATAGGCTCACGCCCGCTGCCCCGTGATCCCCCTCTGCGTTTGGGGCTGGGACAGGGTCAATGGGAGGGAGCCAGGAGGGTAGTAGCTCCCTTTGTCTAGGGTGGCCTGCCTGCCCTGCGGCAGCGAGGGCCCTTTGTTCGCGACACCCAAGCAGCACGGGAGACCAGATCCCGGCACCAGAAGAGACATCACCAGGGTGGGTGAGTTTTGATCATAAGCAGCCCGGGACAGGGAACCGGACAAGACCCTCAATCCTCCTGCACCCTTGGCTCAGTCTGCAGGGGCTATATGTCAATACTTCTCTCTATTCATATCCCACCCAGCTTGCATCCACGACCCTCCCCACCTCCTCTGACCCCCCGCCCGCCTTGAACCACACAACAGCTCCCAGCTCAGCCTGTTTGGGCGCTGGGACAGGGTCCGAATTGGGAGGGCAGCCAGGAGGGTAGTAGCTCCTTTGTCTAGGTGGCCTGCCGGTTCTGCGGCAGCGAGGTGGCTCCTTGTTCGCGACACCCACAGCAGCAGGGAGAGCAGATCCGGTGCCAGGAGAGACATCACTGCAGATCAAGCCCAGCAGGATCTGGACCGAGCTTCCACACTGAAGAGATACACCCAGAGGCTCAGTCACAGCAAAAACTGGACCAAGACACCAGGCCTCTCTTGGCTTCATTTGAAAGAGGAGATGGAAGGCTTCAATGCAAGAATTCTCCAACAACCTGAAAGGCAACATGACATCACCAGAACCCAGGGATCCCGAAATAAGAAGACTATTGTACACCCTACTCCAGAAGAAGTAGAAGAACTGACCCAAAAGTGAATTTTTTGAAAATAATAGAAGACCTTAAACAGGAGGTGAAAAACTGCATATAAACAATTAGAGATTTTAAAAGTAAAAAAAGGTAGAGTGAAATGAATGAATCGCCTAAAGATACCCAAGAAAACCAAGAGAAACAAGAAAATGTTATCAAACAGGTAAGGGAAATGGTTCAAGACCTGAAGAAATCGAAATGGAAGTAATGAAGAAAACACAAACCGAGGGAAGGCTGAGATGGAAAATCTGGGTAAAATTCGAACAGGAACTACAGAGACAAGTATAAACAGATTACAAGAGTAGAAGAAAGAATGTAGACACTGAAGATACCATAGAGAAAATTAACACACTGATCAAAGAAAACAGTAAAACCAACAAATTCTCATCACAAAACATTCAGGAAATATGGGACACAATAAAAAAGACCAAACCTAAGAATAATTGGGATACAAGAAGGAGAAGAAGTAAGCTCAATGGTTCAGAAAATATATTTAATAAAATTATAGAAGAAAACTCCAGCCTAAAGAAAGATATTCCTTTGAAGGTTCAAGAAGCATACAGAACACCGAATAGACTGGACCAGAAAAAAACATCTCCTCACACATAATAATCAGAACACAAAACATCCAGAATAAAAGAAAGAATATTAAGAGCTGCAAAGGAAAAAGGTAAGTTACTTATAAAGGTAAACCTATCAGACTTAATCTGAATCATGGAAAACATGAAAGCCAGAAGGTCTGGATAGATGTACTGCAGAAGCTAAGAGAAAGGATGCAAGCCCAGATCTACTATACCCAGCCAAGCTTTGTCACTATAAATGGAGAAAACAAAATTTTCAGGATAAAAACAAATTTAAACAATACGAGGCTACAAATCCAGCTTACAGAAAGTAATAGAAGGAAAAATCACAAACCAAGGAGACCAACAATGACCACAATAACTCAAACCTCTAGGACACCCTTACTTTAGTGAAAAGAAAGAAAACACACAAACCCATGACTAAAAAGTGACCAGAGTTAGAACCACTGGTCATTAATATCCCTTAATGTCAATGGACTCAACTCACCTATAAAAAGACACAGGCTAAGATGTTGATTGGATAGAAAACAGGATCCTAAACATTCTGCTGTTTACAAGAAACACACCTCAACCACAAAGATAGGCACCCACTTAGAGTAAAGAGATGGGAAAAGGTTTATCAAGCAAATGGACCTAAGAAAACAAGCAGGTGTGGCCATACTAATTTCTAACAAAGTTGACTTCAAACTTAAATCAATCAGAAGAGATGGAGTAGGATATTTTATACTCATAACAGGGAACAATTGACTGAGGAAGAGGTTCAATCCTGGAATATTATGCCCCTATTATAAAAGCACCCACAGTGTAAAAGAAACATTGTAAAACTAAAAGACAATCAAACCGCACACACTTAATAAGGGTTCAACACGCCTCTTTCACCAATGGACAGGTCAATCAGACAGAAACCCAACAGAGAAATAAGAGAATTAATGGAGGTATTGAACCAAATGTGACTTTAACAGACATCTAAAGATCATTCACCCAAATAGGGAAAAGAATATATCTTCTTCTCTGCAGCTCATGGAACCTTCTCGAAAAATTGATAATCCTCGGTAACAAAGCAAACTTCCACAGTTAATATAACCACCGTGTTATAGATCACCACGGACTAAAGTTAGAATTCAACAACAATGCTACCCCCAGAAAGCCTGCAAACTCAAGGAAACTGAATAGTAAATATTGACCACATCAGATTAAAAGAAGAAATAAAGAAAGAAATTAAAGTTTTTGAATTCAATGAAAATAAAGAATCAACATATAAAACTTATGGGACATTGAAAGCAGTCCAAGGGGAAAGTAATTAGTGCCCACTTAAAGAAAAAAACAGAGAAAGTATAGCATTGGAGATTTAACAGCCTACCTGAAAGCTCTAGAAAAAAAGAAGCAGACTGACTAAGGAAATAGAAGACTGGAAATAGTCAAACTGAGGGCTTGAAATCAACAAAATAGAAACACAGAAAAACAATCCAAAGAATCAATGAAACAAAAGTGGTTTGGAGAAAAATCAACAAAATGATAAAACCCATCCAAAAATCAAACGGAGAGAGAATCTGCAAAATTAATAAGATCAGAAATGAAAAGGGGGACATAACCACAGACATAGAGGAAATTCAGAGAATCATTAGATCTTACTACAAAAGCCAGCCACAAACTGGAAATGTAAAAGAAATGGACACATTTTTAGATAGATATATATATAAAGTTAAATAGGACCAGGTGAGCAATCTAAATAGACCTGATAAAGAATTAGGAAGCTGTTATCAAAAACCTCCCTACCAAAAAAAGCCCAGGACAGACGTGTTTAATGCTGGAATTTCTACAGAATTTCCAAGAAGACTCAATACTATACCCTTAAGGTATTTACAATATAGAGTGAAAGAAGATCATTGCCAAATTTTTTTATGAAGTAATCACTTGATACCAAAACCACACAAAGACTCCAACCAAGAAAGAGAATTACAGGCCAATCTTCACTCATGGAACATCGAGTCAAAATAAATACAAAGACTACGAACAAGAAATATAATAGAAAATATATTATGATCAAGTAGGCTTCATACCAGAGATGCAAGGCTGGTCTCAACATACGAAAATTTATCAATGTAATCCATCATATAAATAAACTGAAAGAAAAACCATATGATCATTTCATTAGATGGCTAGAAAAAGTTTTGACAAAAATTCAACATCCCTTTATGATAAAAGTCTTGGAGAGATTAGGGATACAAGGGTCATATTAAATATATAATAAAATATTTACAGCAAACCCATTAGCTAACATCAAATTAAACGGAGAGAAACTTAAAGCCATCCCACTTAAATCTAGGAACACTAACAAGGCTGTCCACTCTCTCATATACTCTTCAATATAGTGCTTGAAGTTTTTAGCAATAGCAATAAGACAACATAAGGGGATCAGGGGATTGGATTGGAAAGGAAGAAGTTAAACTTTCGCTATTTGCAGATGATAAGATAGCCTACATAAGCGACCCCAAAAACTCCACCAAAGAACTCCTACAGCTGATAAACACCTTTAGTAAATGTGGCCGGATACAAGATCAACTCCAAAAATTAGTCGCCCTCCTATACACAAAGGATATGGAAGCAGAGAGGGAAATCAGAGAAGCATCACCTTTCACCGATAGCACAAAACAGCATAAAATATTAGGGTAACTAACCAAAGAAGTGAAGGGATTTATTTGGACAAGAACTTTAATGCATTGAAGAAAGAAATTGAAGAGGATACTCTAGAAAATGGAAGGATCTCCCTGTTTGGATTGGGAGGATAAATAGAAAATGGAATCTACCAAAGGCAATTTATAGATTAAGGTAATCCCATCAAGATCCCATTAAAATTCTTCACTGATCTTGAAAGGACAATAATCAACTTTATATGGAATAACAAAAAACCCAGGAATAGCAAAAACAATCTTGTAAATAAAGGTATTCTGGAGGATTACATCCTGACTTTAAACTCTACTATAGAGCTATAGTAATGAAAACAGTGTGGTATGGGCATAAAAATAGAAGAAGTGACAATGGAATCGCGTAGAAGACCCGGAATAATAAAACCAGGAACACCCTCATTTTCGATAAAGGAGCAAAAGATATACAATGGAAGAAAGAAAGATTTCAACAAATGGTGCTGGCACAACTGGATGTCAAACCTGTAGAAGAAAGAAAATTGACCCATATCTATCACCATGCAACAAAACTCAAGTCAAATGGATCAAAGACCTCAATATCAATCTGAACAACACTGAACCTGATAGAAGAGAGCCAAGTGGGAGTCTACAACAGATGGGCACAGGGATTGTGGTATAACCCCAGCAGCACACGTTAAGGGTAACATTGAATAAATGGGACCTACTGAAACTGAGAAGCTTCCTGTAAACAAAAAGAGACTGTCACTAAGACAAAAAGGGAACCCACTGACTGGGAGAAGATCTTCACCAACCCCCGCAACAGACAAAGGTCTGAATCTCCAAAATATATAAAGAACTCAAGAAACTAGATTTTAAAATGAAACCTTAAAAATGGGGCACTGATCTGAAGAGAGAATTCTCAACAGAAGAAGTTCAAATGGCCAGGCAAAGGACTTATAATATGATAAGTAATCAGGAAATGCAAATCAAACAACATTGAGATATCACCTTACACCTGTCAGAATGGCTAAATCAAAAACACTAATGATAGCCTTTGCTGGGAGAGGGTGTAGAGAAAGGGGAAAACTCATCCATTGCTGGTGGGAATGCAAACTTGTGCAAACTACTTTGGAAAGCAGTGTGGGTTTTAGGAAAATTGGGATAACCTACCATGGACCCAGCAATGCCACTCTTGGGAATA
>CAWTZC010000635.1:0-34710 GCA_963919715.1 Microtus obscurus
GGGAGCCAGTATATGTGGCCGCCATCACAAGATGGCGCAGGGCCCCTACAGGCTTGGAATCACCATCTCAGGCTTGCTCAGTGTCCTCAGTGTGCCGGACCTATCAGGGAGCTTGGAGTGGCTGCTGAGACACTTTGACCAATAGGAGGCCTGAACGTATCCCTAATCCCCATAAAAAGCAGCTGCAGATCAGGGTTCGGGGCCCCTCGCTTCCCGCTCTCCCTTCAACCAAGAGGCTCCAATAAAACGTGATTTGGGAAGAATCCTCGTCTGGTGGCTGTTCTTTCCTGCTGGTCAGGGAGTTCGCCGCAACTGGTGCCGAAATCCCGGGATGCCGGGTCTCCTCCAGGTACCGGGCGAGGGGCCGAAGAGGATTCAGAACCCGACACGTGGGGCGGCGACGTCGGAAGTAAGTTCTCCGGGTATGCTGGTTACGGGGGTCTAACCTTGGGTGTTCTGCTTAGCCTTTGTGGCAATGGTAATCTCTGTTGTTTTCTGCTGTTTTTTGGCTGTGCTGCCATAAGCTTGGGCAAGAGTGCTTATGTTTTTCTGCGATCGCCTGTAAACTGAAAGTAAGACCATTGTAGGTAAAGCGGCTTTTTGGGTGCCTGGGATAAATCTGCTGTAGACAAAGTGGTGCCTTAGTTGTTTTTACTGCGTGCACGGGGGAGTACATCATGGGCAACAATCACGGTGCGGTCCGGGAGTTTTTTGACATGGTTGGCTTGGTGTAAGCCCTACTTAAGCAGCGTGGCTTGAAAATATTGTGGCGAATGATTATTACCATCCTAACAGATATAGACAAGGCTGCGTCATGGTTTGCAGTGTCAGGGGATCTCAACTTGCCCACCTGGGAGAAGTTGGGACTCACTCGATCTTGAGAGAGCAAGGCAGGAAGGCAAACTGGGGCGCGGTACCTTTCCCTTTTGGCGCCTAGTACATGGCTGTCTCCAAGAGGAAGCTAACAGAGATTATTAAAGAAGGGCGAAAAGCATTGATAGCACACCAGGATAGCCTCTCAGAATCAGACTCAAAAGGGGAGAACTTAGATAGGCCTAAAAAAAAAATAGAAAAGAAAAAGGAAAAGTTTAAAAATGTAGAAAAAGGCCGGGCAGTGGTGGCGCACGCCTTTAATCCCAGCACTCGGGAGGCAAAGGCAGGCGGATCTCTGGGAGTTCAAGGCCAGCCTGGTCTACAAGAGCTAGTTCCAGGACAGGCACCAAAGCTACAGAGAAACCCTGTCTCGAAAAAAAAAAAAAAAAAAAAGGAAAAAAAGAAAAAAATCAAAAAAAAAAAGAAAGAAATACAGATAGGAAATAAAGACAATGAACACTTACATTAAATCTGTAAATGAGTTCTGTGAGGAATGTTGCTGTAATTTTTAATGGACATTTACACTGAATCTGTAAACTGCTTTCAGTGAAATTGTCATTTTTGCTGTGTTTCTTCTGCTTTCCCAAGAAAGTAGGGGATCTTTCAAGATTTAAAGTTCTTATCATAAAAGTTTTTCCATTTGTACAGCCCACTCTTGGGTGGGAATCTATTGTTTGAGCTTGAGGTCTTTTCTTGCTGCCAGGTGTGGCTTCAGGATGGAATGCTGAGACTCAGGCCTCAGGCCTCTTAATTAAATTTATCAAGGGCCAGAGTAACAAGCAATAATGGTTAGCACATGTTCTTATGGTTAAACAACTTTGTATTTAGGCCCAAAAGGGGTATTGCTGAGTTTTGAGGTAGATATTTGCCTAATTTTAAAAAATATAACCATAATGGGGGATCTCCCAATGCTGAGGAAACTCTCACTCGGGTCTCAGGATGGCACGGCCCTCCATGGCTCGTGGGAGACCAGCCTTGCTGTGATCACGTGGGGCTTTGAGACAGCGGCCATTGCACTGGGGCAGAGGCTCATGGCCCACATGGGGGAGGAGTTTGACCCCGAGTGACCAAGAGAAAGAATTTTTGAGGAAAGACCCCAGCCCAGTGGTCTAGGAGGGTCATAAAAATTTTCAAAAACCCACTGATGGTCGCAGGGGCGCGGCTCCCTGCCTCTCAGGACCACTCCCAAGGTCGTTATCAGCTAGTTCCTAAAACAGTAATACCTGCAGGAAAAACTCCCTGTTTCTTGGGATTGTTATCAGGTTTGCAGTCTGGCTTTGTCTTCAGGTAGTTCCTGGTGCAGGGTCACTGAACAGGCTAGCTCTAGATTTTTGATTCTCCCTTTCCTGCTGGAGGGGCTGGAGAGATGGCTCAGCGGTTAAGAGCATTGCTTGCTCTTCCAAAGGCCCTGAGTTCAATTCCTGGCAACCACATGGTGGCTCACAACCATCTGGAATGAGGTCTGGTGTGCCCTCACAGGCTAGTCCTGAATTTTTGATTTTCTCTTCCTGCTGGGAGAGTCTGGCTTTTCAATGCTGTTGTGTGATCCAGAGGGGGTTGTGCCCTTATGCACTTCCAACATCAGTTTACACTTCCAGCAATAAAGTTTTTTCCCTACCCACATTTTTTAAGCATAAATTGTTAACAGTAATTTTTGATCTTGGTCACTTTTACAAGGATAAGATAAAATCTCAGAGTTTTAATTTGCCTTTCTCTGATGGCTAAAGGATGTTATATTTAAACATTTAAGTGTCTCAATCATTTTAAGTTCGTCTGTTGAGAGTTTTCAGTTTAGGTCTATAACAAATATTTTTATTGGATAAATTTTTAATAACTAATTTCCTGAGTTCTTCACATATTTTTGGAATGGATTTGTGATAAGTAAAGATCTTTTCCCACTCTAGCCTTGTGGACAAAAAGATTCTCAGTTCAGGAGATATAATTTATGTTTTCTCACAATGTTTGTGCCACTGAGGCTGTGTTTAAGATGTGGTAAACGTGTACTTCAAAAAAATTTTTTTCTCCATGAGGTTCAACATGCTGAGGCCTTTGGCTCAGTTAAACTTAAATTTTGTACATGGAGATGGATATAGATCTATTTTCATTCTTCTACATGTTGGGATCTAATGAGGCCAACATTATTAGTTAAAATGCTTCCTTTTTCCATTTTCCTATCTGCAATGCAAACTTAAAACTTGGGAGGATAGCTTACAAACTTTTAATTAGATATTTAATGGTTAAAGCCCTAGTTATAATATTCTTATGAGGGACCTTGAGCCGATAGAGAGCTTCTGTTTCCAATAGAGAGCTTATTAGAGCTGCCAGACAGGTACTCAAGCAGGTAAAATATAAATCAACAGGTAAAGTATACAATAATCAACAAATACAGTATATTAATTATAATTCGGTTATGGCAAGTGTGCATATTAAATGTAAAACTTATTCTACAACAGCTTTATAAAAAATGCTGTTTATGGCTAAACCTTCTCAGTTTTGCTACTTAAGATATTAAACTCTTAGACCGGTTTTAAGTTCCTTCACTAAGGCTATCCACCCAGAGCGGGGAGTCCCTGCCTTCTGGGCAGGTCTCAAGGTTCCCTGTGGGAGAGCTTGGGCACCTACAGCTGGGGCTCCAGGATCTCCGGTGGTCTACTGGACCCCTCGCTCCCTCCCACCCCCTACCTCTTGTCCCCGGATCCTTGAGCTACCAGACGGCCCTGGTTAGGAGCTGAGGAACTCCATCTGGACGGGTGAGTGTCTACTAGCCAGGGGCAGTGTGTCCCAGAAGCTAGCACAAACCCCCCTCCCCCCACCTCCTTCTGCAGGGCTGCCTTTCTTAGGCAAGATCCAATCCCCCCCCCCCCCCCCGGCAACACACCCCACCCCCAACCCTGCCTTGCTGCTTGCTTGGACCAGTGCTCAAGACCGATTTTAAGTTCCTTCACTAAGGCTATCCACCCAGAGCGGGGAGTCCCTGCCTTCTGGGCAGGTCTCAAGGTTCCCTGTGGGAGAGCTTGGGCACCTACAGCTGGGGCTCCAGGATCTCCGGTGGTCTACTGGACCCCTCGCTCCCTCCCACCCCTACCTCTTGTCCCCGGATCCTTGAGCTACCAGACGGCCCTGGTTAGGAGCTGAGGAACTCCATCTGGACGGGGTGAGTGTCTACTAGCCAGGGGCAGTGTGTCCCAGAAGCTAGCACAAACCCCCTCCCCCCAGCTCCTTCTGCAGGGCTGCCTTTCTTAGGCAAGACCCAATCCCCCGGCAACACACCCCACCCCCATCCCTGCCCTGTGGCTTGCTTGGACCAGTGCTCAAGACCGGTTTTAAGTTCCCTTCACTAAGGCTATCCACCCAGAGCGGGGAGTCCCTGCCTTCTGGGCAGGTCTCAAGATTCCCTGTGGGAGAGCTTGGGCACCTACAGCTGGGGCTCCAGGATCTCCGGTGGTCTACTGGACCCTGCTCCCTCCCAACCCCTACCTCTTGTCCCCGGATCCTTGAGCTACCAGACGGCCCTGATTAGGAGCTGAGGAACTCCATCTGAACGGGTGAGTGTCTACTAGCCAGGGGCAGTGTTCCCAGAAGCTAGCACAAACCCCCCTCCCCCCACTCCTTCTGCAGGGCTGCCTTTCTTAGGCAAGACCCAATCCCCCCCCGGCAACACACCCCACCCCCAACCCTGCCTTGCTGCTTGCTAGGACCAGTGCTCAAGACCGGTTTTAAGTTCCTTCACTAAGGCTATCCACCCAGAGCGGGGAGTCCCTGCCTTCTGGGCAGGTCTCAAGGTTCCCTGTGGGGGAGCTTGGGCACCTACAGCTGGTGCTCCAGGGTTGCCATCTGAGTTGTTGTGCTGAGGGAGTTCCATCTGGACGGGTTGGTTCCTGTTTCTACACGGAAGAGATACACCCAGAGAGTCAGTCACAGCAAAGTCTGGACCAAGACACCAGGCCTCTCTGGGCTACATTTGAGCAAGAGATGGGAAGGCGCCAAAACAAGAATTCCTCCAACAACCTGAAAGACAACATGACATCACCAGAACCCAGGGATCCCGAAACAAGAAGAATTCTACACCCTACTCCAGAAGAATTAGAAGAATTTGACTCAAAAAGTGAATTATATGAAAATAATAGAGGACTTGAAACAGGAGGTGAAAAACTGCCATAAACAATTAGAGATGACAAACAAAAAGTAGAGGAAATGAATAAGTCGCTCAAAGATACCCAAGAAAACCAAGAGAAGCAAGAAAAAGCAATCAAACAGATAAGGGAAGCGGTTCAAGACTTGAAGAATGAATGGAAATAATGAAGAAAACACAAACCGAAGAAAGGATGGAGTTGGAAAACCTGGGTAAACGATCAGGAACCACAGAGACAAGTACTACCAACAGATTACAAGAGATAGAAGAAAGAATGTCAGACACTGAAGATACCATAGAGAAAATAAACACACTGATCAAAGAAAATAGCAAAACCAACAAATTCTCATCACAAAACATTCAGGAAATATGGGACACAATAAAAAGACCAAACATAAGAATAATTGGGATAGAAGAAGGAGAGAAGAAGTACAGCTCAATGGTCCAGAAAATATATTTAATAAAATTATAGAAGAAAACTTTCCCAACCTAAAGAAAGATATTCCTTTGAAGGTTCAAGAAGCATACAGAACACCAAATAGACTGGACCAAAAAAAACATCTCCTCGCATATAATAATCAAAACACAAAACATACAGAATAAAGAAAGAATATTAAGAGCTGCAAAGGAAAAAGGTCAAGTTACTTATAAAGGTAAACCTATCAGACTCACACCTGACTACTCTATGGAAACCATGAAAGCCAGAAGGTCCTGGATAGAGTACTGCAGAAGCTAAGAGAACATGGATGCAAACCCAGACTACTATACCCAGCCAAGCTTTCGTTCACTATAAATGGAGAAAACAAAATTTTCCAGGATAAAAACAAATTTAAACAATACGTAGCCACAAATCCAGCCTTACAGAAAGTAATAGAAGGAAAATCACAAACCAAGGAGTCCAACAATGACCACAATATCTCAAACATCTAGAGACCCGTCACCAGCACAACTCAAAAGAAGGCAAACACACAAACTCTATGACTAAAAATCTGACCGGAGTTAACAACCACTGGTCATTAATATCCCTTAATGTCAATGGACTCAACTCACCTATAAAAAGGCACAGGCTAAGAGATTGGATACGCAAACAGGATCCAACATTCTGCTGTTTACAAGAAACACACCTCAACCACAAAGACAGGCACCTACTTAGAGTAAAGGGATGGGAAAAGGTTTATCAAGCAAATGGACCTAAGAAACAAGCAGGTGTGGCCATACTAACTTCTAACAAAGTGGACTTCAAACTTAAATCAATCAGAAGAGATGGAGAGGGACATTTTATACTCATAACAGGAACAATTCATCAGGATGAAGTCTCAATCCTGAATATCTATGCCCCTAACATAAAAGCACCTACGTACGTAAAAGAAACATTACTAAAACTCAAGGCTGCCATCAAACCGTTCACACTAATAGTAGGAGATTTCAACACTCCTCTTTCACCAATGGACAGGTCAATCAGACAGAAGCCTAACAGAGAAATAAGAGAATTAATGGAGGTAATGAATCAAATGGACTTAACAGACATCTATAGAACATTCCACCCAAATAGGAAAGAATATACCTTCTTCTCTGCTGCTCATGGAACCTTCTCGAAAATTGACCACATCCTCGGTAACAAAGCAAACTTCCACTGTTACAAAAAATATCTATAACCACCTGTGTCTTATCAGATCACCATGGTCTAAAGTTAGAATTCAACAACAAAGCTACCCCCAGAAAGCCTACAAACTCATGGAAACTGAACAGTCAACTATTGACCCACACCTGGATCAAAGAAGAAATAAAGAAAGAAATTAAAGTCTTCCTTGAATTCAATGAAAATAAAGAAACAACATACTCAAACTTATGGGACACTTTGAAAGCAGTCCTAAGGGGAAAGTTCATAGCCCTTAGTGCCCACTTAAAGAAAACAGAGAAAGCATACATTGGAGACTTAACAGCCCACCTGAAAGCTCTAGAAAAAAAGAAGCAGACTCACCTAGGAGGAGTAGAAGACTGGAAATTGTCAAACTGAGAGCGGAAATCAACAAAATAGAAACACAGAAAACAATCCAAAGAATCAATGAAACAAAAAGCTGGTTCCTGGAAAAAATCAACAAAATTGATAAACCCCTATCCAAACTAATCAAACGGCAGAGAGAGAATTTGCAAATTAATAAGATCAGAAATGAAAAGGGGGACATAACCACAGACATAGAGGAAATTCAGAGAATCATTAGATCTTACTACAAAAGCCTGTATGCCACAAGACTGGAAAATGTAAAAGAAATGGACACTTTTTTAGATAAATTCCATATACCAAAATTAAATCGGGACCAGGTGAACAATCTAAATAGACCTGTCAGTCGCGAAGAATTAGAAGCTGTTATCAAAAAACCTCCCTACCAAAAAAAGCCCAGGACCAGACGGTTTCAATGCGGAATTCTACCAGAATTTCCAAGAAGACCTAATACCTATACTCCTTAAGGTATTTCACAATATAGAAACAGAAGAGTCATTGCCAAATTCCTTTTATGAAGCTACAGTCACTCTGATACCAAAGCCACACAAAGACTCAACCAAGAAAGAGAATTACAGACCAATCTCACTCATGAACATCGACGCCTAAAAATCCTCAACAAAATACTGGCAAACCGTATCCAAGAATACATTAGAAAAATTATCCATTACGATCAAGTAGGCTTCATCCCAGAAATGCAGGGCTGGTTCAACATACGAAAATCTATCAATGTAATCCATCATATAAATAAACTGAAAGAAAAAAACCATATGATCATTTCTTTAGATGCTGAAAAAGCTTTTTGACAAAATTCAACATCCCTTTATGATAAAAGTCTTGGAGAGATTAGGGGATACAAGGGTCATACCTAAATATAATAAAAGCTATTTACAGCAAACCGACAGCTAACATCAAACTAAACGGGAGAGAAACTCAAAGCCATCCCACTTAAATCAGGAACACGACAAGGCTGTCCACTCTCTCCATACCTCTTCAATATAGTGCTTGAAGTTTTAGCAATAGCAATAAGACAACATAAGGGGATCAAGGGGATTCGAATTGGAAAGGAAGAAGTTAAACTTTCGTTATTTGCAGATGATATGATAGTGTACATAAGTGACCCCCAAAACTCCACCAAAGAACTTTTACAGCTGATAAACACCTTTAGTAATGTGGCCGGATACAAGATCAACTCCAAAAAATCAGTCGCCCTCCTATACACAAAAGATATGGAAGCAGAGAGGGAAATCAGAGAAGCATCACCTTTCACAATAGCCACAAACAGCATAAAATATCTCGGGGTAACTCTAACCAAAGAAGTGTAGGATCTATTTGACAAGAACTTTAAAGCATTGAAGAAAGAAATTGAAGAGGATACCAGAAAATGGAAGGATCTCCCTTGCTCGTGGATTGGGAGGATCAACATAGTAAAAATGGCAATCCTACCAAAAGGCAATTTATAGATTCAATGCAATCCCCATCAAGATCCCATCAAAATTCTTCACTGATCTTGAAAGGACAATAATCAACTTTATTTGGAAAAACAAAAAACCCAGGATAGCCAAAACAATCTTATACAATAAAGGAACTTCTGGAGGCATTACCATCCCTGACTTTAAACTCTATTACAGAGCTACAGTAATGAAAACGGGGTGGTATTGGCATAAAAATAGAGAAGTCGACCAATGGAATCGCATAGAAGACCCGGATTTGAACCCACAAACCTATGAATACCTCATTTTCGATAAAGGTGCTAAAAGTATACAATGGAAGAAAGAAAGCATCTTCAACAAATGGTGCTGGCACAACTGGATGTCAACCTGTAGAAGAATGAAAATAGACCCATATCTATCACCATGCACAAAACTCAAGTCTAAATGGATCAAAGACCTCAATATCAATCTGAACACACTGAACCTGATAGAAGAGAAAGTGGGAAGTACCCTACAACAGATGGGCACAGGCGATCGCTTCCTAGGTATAACCGCAGCAGCACAGTCATTAAGGGCAACATTGAATAAATGGGACCTACTGAAACTGAGAAGCTTCTGTAAAGCAAAAGACACTGTCACTAAGACAAAAAGGGAACCCACTGACTGGGAGAAGATCTTCACCAACCCCGCAACAGACAAAGGTCTGATCTCCAAAATATATAAAAGAACTCAAGAAACAAGACTTTAAAATGCTAATTAACCCAATTAAAAGATGGGGCACTGACCTGAAGAGAGAATTCTCAACAGAAGAAGTCCAAATGGCCAAAAGGCACTTAAGGTCATGCTCAGCCTCCTTAGCGATCAGGGAAATGCAAATCAAAACAACATTGAGATATCACCTTACACCTGTCAGAATGGCTAAAATCAAAAACACCAATGATAGCCTTTGCTGGAGAGGCTGTGGAGAAAGGGGGGCACCCTCATCCATTGCTGGTGGGAATGCAAACTTGTGCAACCACTTTGGAAAGCAGTGTGGCGGTTTCTCAGGAAAGTTGGGATCAACATACCCATGGACCCAGCAATGCCACTCTTGGGAATATACCCACGAGATGCCCGATCATATGACAAGGACATTTGTTCAACTATGTTCATTGCAGCATTATTTGTAATAGCCAGAACCTGGAAACAACCCAGATGCCCTTCAATGGAAGAATGGATGAAGAAAGTATGGAATATATATTCATTAGAATACTACTCAGCGGTAAAAAACAATGACTTCGCGAATTTTGCATGCAAATGGATGGAAATAGAAAACACTATCCTGAGTGAGGTAACCCAGACGCAAAAGGATGAGCATGGGATGTACTCACTTATAATTGGTTTCTAGAGATAAATAAAGGTCAGTGAGTCTTTAATTTGATACCCTAAAGAAACTAATTAAGAAGGTGAACCCAAAGAAAAACATACAGCTATCCTCTGGGTTATGAGAAGTAGACCAGATTGACGGGCAAAAATTTGGGATCTTGGGGGAGTGGTGAGAGGGGGAAGAAGGGGAGAAGGGGAGAGAAATGTGAGAAGGGGGAGGGGTGGGGGGAACTTGGGGGCAAACGAGATGATTGGGATAAAGGAAGGGTTGGTTAGGGAGCAGAGAAGCACACATCTTAATTAAGGGGGCCATCTTAGGGATGGCAAGAGACTTGGATCTAGAGGGGGCTCCCAGGAGCACAGGGGGGATGTCCCCAATTAGTTCCTGGGGCAGCTGTGGATAGGGAACCTGAAATGACTCTATCCTATAGCCATACTGATGAATATATTGCATATCACCATAGAAACTTCATCTGGCGATGGATGGAGATAGAGACAGAGACCCACACTGGAGCACTGGACTGAGCTCCCAAAGTCCCAATGAGGAGCAGAAGGAGGGAGAATATGAGCAAAGAAGTCAGGACCACAAGGGGTGCGCCCACCCGCGGAGACAGTGGGGCTGAGTCTTTGGGAGCTCACCAAGGCCAGCTGGACTCTGACTGAAAAAGCATGGGATAAAACCGGACTCTCTGAATTTGGCGGACAATGAGGGCTGCTGAGAAGCCAAGGACCATGGCACCGGGTTTTGATCCTACTTCATGTTCTGGCTTTGTGGGAGCCTATCCAGTTTGGACGTTCACCTTCCTAGACCAGGATCGAGGGGGGAGGACTTTGGACTTTCCACAGGGAACCCTGACTACTGCTCTTCAGGCTGGAGAGGGAGGGGGAGGAGTGGGGGGAGGGGAGGAGGGGAGGGAGGAGTGGGGGGAGGGGGAGGAGGGGAGGGAGGAGTGGGAGGGAAATGGGAGGCGGGAAGGAGGCAGAAATTTTTTTTTTCCAATAAAAAAAAAATGAAAAAAAAAAAAAAAACCAAAAAAAAAAAAAAAAGATATTAAACTCTTAATTTAAAACAGTAGCCTGTCTGATACAAAAGGGCAGGGTAAAACCTGGAAGATGGTTTAACAAAATATTGACTATGATCAATGCTTCTTATACTAAACAATAGATTCATTGATAATTTTAAGATTGATTCCTGGACAATTACCTTTGATCAATTCAAAGGCCAAAAACAATGGTCTTTTCCCAGATCATTGCTACAATTCACACAACTGCATTTTGCTAGTGTTATAGCAAAAAAATCCCTTAAAGGATTTTATGCTAAATTTTACAAATGGCTCTTCCAATAAAAGAACTGCATATATGGCTAATAATAAAAAAAAAAATGTGGAGCATAAGGCTCCTTGAAAGCAGCTTATGAAAGTTGCCAGCAGATCTTGATGCAAACGGATCTGGCTTGATAACACCAAGCTGACCTTTGCTAAGGCAAGGTGGAAAAGCCCTTGCAATACATTAAAAAGACCCGACCTATATATATTTGGGGTCGAGGAGATGTTTATGCTTTTTTTCACAGAAAGAAAAAAAAAAAAGGTTGGACCTGATGTCACGGCTGCAGACTTCCCACAGAGGAGTTCCAGAGGCGATTGGAGAGAGGTCCTTGGTCTGACCTTCCCTGCCCCCAAGGAGAGGAGTGCCTGGTAACAGAACCTGCTGCCCCACTCTGCAGGGTGTCCTGCCTCTAGAAAGTCCAGAAAGACCCAGCTGAGCTTGCAGGAAATTGGTCTGAGGACTTTGATGCCACCCCAGGCTACTGAATGCTTGGTGGTACTTGAAGTCTTCAAGAGATTTCACGAACCTTTCAACTTATTTTCAGACTCTCAGTATGTGGTTAACGCAGTCTCTTCTCTTGAGGTGGCTGCTTCTGTTCATCATGCAAGCCCTGTTTCAAATATTTTGTTACAGGTTCAGCACCATATTTTGCAAAGAAATCATCCCTTTTTTGTTGGCCATGTTAGAGCACATACCTTGCTTCCTGGCTTTATCTCCGAAGGCAATGCACGGGCCGATTTAGCAACCAGAGCCATGGGCCTAGTTGCTGAGATCCTATCCAACTTGCCCGGGACTTTCATAACTTGTATCATGTCCCTGCTGACACCCTACGGAGGAAATTTGCCCTGACTAGGAATGATGCCAAAAAGTATTGTAAAAGCTTGTTCTTCTTGTGTCACCTTTTTCCATCCCCCTCATGTTGGCATCAATCCCCGGGGCCTGCGACCAAACGCCCTATGGCAAATGGATGTTACTCATGTTCTGGAGTTTGGCCGTGTCAAGTACCTTCATGTCTCAGTGGACACCTACTCGGGTGTCATTTTTGCCACCCCCTTGGCGGGGGAAAAATCTATTCATGTAAAGACCCATTGCTTGGAGGCCTGGGCGGCATGGGGAAAACCTGTCCATTTAAAGACGGACAATGGCCCTGCTTACTCTTCCAAAGGTTTTCGTGCCTTTTGTGCACAACTGCAGGTCAAGCACACCTTTGGCCTCCATACAACCCCCAAGGCCAGGGGATAGTGGAAAGAGCCAACCGCAGCCTTAAGGAGCTCTTACAAAAACAAAAAAGGGGAATGGCCGAGACTGCCTCCCCCAGGAATAGGATTGCTATGGCCCTTTTTACTCTTAATTTCTTGATAATGGACGACAAAGGTCGTACGGCAGCCGACCGACACGCTCACACCTCCCCAGAAGGGGCAGGGGAAGTGATGTGGAAGGATGTGTTGGATAATAAGTGGTATGGCCCGGACCCCGTTATCCGGAGGTCCAGGGGAGCTATTTGTGTTTTTCCCCAGGATCGAGAAGTGCCTCATTGGGTCCCCGAGCCGCTTGACTAGAGCTGTTGAAGTCCATCATGAAAATGACTCCGCCACCCTTCAGCACGCTGATACTGCCTCAGCCGATCCTGGGGAGGATGATCCCAAGCCGAGCGGAGCAGAGATGGGGGATTCTGTCAGCCTACCCTAAGCCCATTCCTGCGCATCAAAGCCTGGTGGAGGGACTGCAGTCCTGGATCTCCTCTGCCTTCTCCTTGTTTTTAGGATTGGGTAGGAGTGGGGATGTTTTTTTGCATGCTGCATAGGAGGGTGCGTGCTGTCCCTATGGTTAATTTGTCGCCTTCAGGCCCAGGTATCCAGTGATAAGGTGGTAATGCTGCAGGCGCTGGCTGCCCTGGAGAAGGGTGATTCCCCCCAAGTTTGGTTATTTGTCCTCAAGAGTTTATAGTGACTGATGCGTAGCCTTTGCACCCTCGCGGAAGTTCTGTCCATTGCACTGAGGAAGGTACGCTAGTCCTTTGCGTTCCGGTATTGCCTTTGCACCTCCATGGATCTTGTTCCATTGCACTGGAGAAGGAATACCATAGACGCAGGCCTCCCTTGATCGGTCCTCACATCATGAGGTGAAGACCTGATCGGGAATAAGACCTCTGACTTGGCTTTGAGACTAACGAGGAGGGGGAACTGCAGGGAGCCAGTATATGTGGCCGCCATCACAAGATGGCACAGGGCCCCTACAGGCTTGGAATCACCATCTCAGGCTTGCTCAGTGTCCTCAGTGTGCCGGACCTATCAGGGAGCTTGGAGTGGCTGCTGAGACACTTTGACCAATAGGAGGCCTGAATGTACCCCTAATCCCCATAAAAAGCAGCTGCAGATCAGGGTTCGGGGCCCCTCGCTTCCCGCTCTCCCTTCAACCAAGAGGCTCCAATAAAACGTGATTTGGGAAGAATCCTCGTCTGGTGGCTGTTCTTTCCTGCTGGTCAGGGAGTTCGCCGCAGAATATATTTTCAATAAAATAAAAAATAAATGGGAAATCAGAAACAAATGATTCCTGTATTAAATCCATAGAGTGAAGTTAAATCTTATGCTAACTGGCTCCACCCAACACAGAACATGAATCACCAAGTATTTGATAATGTAGTGCTGTGATTAAAAAACCTTTATGCAGTAGCTTAAAAATATGTTACAATGCCTATATCAATCACCTTATACATCTCATAATCAAAGAAAAGACATTGACTCTAATCATCATATCATAAGGTAAAGGAGAAAAATAGAACAAGTAAACGATAGCGTTAGGTAGGTAGGTAGTTAGATACATACATACATACATAGATGATACATAGATATATAGATGACACACAGATGGAAGATAGATAGATGATAGGTAAGTAGATAGGAAGATAGATGATAGATAGATAGATAGATAGATAGATAGATAGATAGATAGATAATAGATAGATAGATAGATAGATAGATAGATAGTACATACATAGATGATACATAGATGTATAGATGACACACAGAAGATAGATAATAGGTAGGAAGATGATAGATAGATAGATAGATAGATAGATAGATAGATAGATGATAGATAGATAGATAGATGATAGATGAAATATAACAATAATGTAATTTTGTTTCTGAACATTACAATTGTTTTATTGTGTTGTTGTTAATCTCTTCTGTGCCTAGTTAATAAATTAAGCTGCATCCTATCTATCTATGAACAAAAAAACCTAAAGACTCTCTATACACAGTGCTAACTATAGTTTCAACATCCACTGGAGTTCTTATAATTTCTCTCCCGAGTATAATAATGTGAGAAACTTTTATAAGACTGAAGAGTAATGTTATGATCCATAAAGACATCATATAAATTGTTAAGAAGGTGCAAAGACAGTCATGAAGCAATGGGTAAAGTATTCAAGAGAAAAACAGATAAGAACAGATTTCTAATTCACAGTAATCCAATTAAGTTTGCATAATCAGAGTGTGCTCCATTTAGCTTAAAAGTAAGCTAATCTTTTTAAAAAGAAGAAATGACAATTGGAGTTGAGATAAAGGTTAAAGGAACATGTCACTGTTTATATAAATGGCATACCCAGTCGTGAAAGCCAACTGACACGTATCAAGAATGTTAAAATGGTCAGAACCTTTGTTTGGGAATTTTCAATAAAATGCTTCAAAAGAGGTTATCCTAACTTTAGGTTAAAAGTTTAAACACAAATCTCTTTTATAAGGTTACCAGAACCCAAAACAAAAGAACAACCTAATGATCTTATATCAGACAGTCAATCAGTAAAGACCCATGGACCACCTACAGTGTACCAGGCTCATTGAAGGGTTGGGAAAGCAGTGATGAACATAGCAGACAAGCAGCCAACATTGCAGGAGGACTAGAGCAAGAAATAAGTGAATGATCCCATCTTTAACTCCTCATAACTTCCCAGCTTCTCTCCTACAGAGATCTGCAGAAAGCTCCACAGGAAGAAATGTCTGTGCAGAGGTCCTGAGCCCAGGAAAGGACTTAACACTTGAGCCTTTGTAGAGAAGAAATGTAGGAGAAAGACAGAAGCTACAAATGGTAATAAGGCAATTCACCAGTAGAATTGCAAAGTAATACTTGAACACTGGGAAACACTGTTTAGCTTTAGAAATGATGCATTTTTGCTGGGTGGTGGTGGTGAGGCAGAGACAAATGGATCTCTGTGAGTTCAAGGCCAGTCTGGTCTACAAGAGCTAGTTCCAAGACAGGCTCCAAAGCTACAAAGAAACCCTGTCTCAAAAAAATGATGCATTTTCACACAAGGGTTCCAGTAATATGATAAATATTGATGATAGGAAAAAATAAAGTGAGCATGTAATTTTGCGTATTATTTCATGATTAGAGAAAAGTGCATAGAAGTGGGAGGACTTGAAGTGTTAAGAATTATTGCTCCTAAGAGAACACAGTAGGATCCTGTACACTCTCTCCCTCTCCCTCTCAACGTTTTCTTTTCAAAAGTTCTATAAAGATAACATATTAAGTTAATAAGTCAAAAATGTTTAAAACTGGAGAACAAAGAAAATATGTCAAATGAATATTTCCCTGAGTCCATTGAAGCATCATTTAAAACTGTAGATCTTAGCATTCCTTCACGTAGGTTACAGAGATTTGTCATCACTCTATATGATTAGGTCAACACAGTTTTAATGTCTCTAATGCAAATCTTTTTATTTTTGCTATCCTGTTGATACATTTTACTGAAATCACCTTAAGCAAGGCCCCTAAATAAGACATTTAAGCAGACTTCACATTACCGCCTCCTAGCCACTTCTCCTCCATCCTGTTTCCACCCCCAGTACATTTAATATAGTGAAGTATGAGAGACTTTGAGTGCCAGCTTTGCTCAGATGATGGGAGATCTTGACGGAAACTCCATCCTCTTGTAAAAGCTCTGTGTCAGCATGAAACCTACTTAGTATAATAAACACCACAGCATGAACTATTTTTGCAGGTGAGCTGTCCTGTGGGGAGCCCACCCATAAATTAGAAGGACAGACTATAGCAAGTAGAGTGATTCCAGCAAGAAGAAGGGAGAGGGAATTTAGCCCCCAACCCCCCACTGATTGAAGGTCACAGGCCTGTTGAGACTGATGATTCATTATGATTTATTATGATTTATTAGTGAGAGTATTTTTCCTTAAGCCAGCAGGACCATTAGACTCTGACACACTGCTTTAAAAACTCAATACAAATTGAAAAGCTGTTCAAAGACATGAAGGAGCAGAAAAGAAAGCAAGGTTTATGCTCTGTCAGCAAAAGTCAGGTTTTTCTCTTACAAACAAAAGAAACTTCTAAATGTTATTGGACTCTCAATGGATTAAGAATGAAATTAGAAACTACTGAGCGTCCTCTTCTAACTCTTCCTAGTCTTCTTATGCCTTTATCTATAAAGGACTCAACAAGAACAAATGGTTCATATCATCCTTAATGGGAGGGGCTCCTAATCCTGTTCCAACTCCCAACTTGAGCTAATGTTACCAATTTGATTTTAATATTACAGCTGTCCAATAAGTCTTCAAAAGAGCACATCTTAAAATGCAGCTCATGTAAGAATACTAAAGTCTAAATGGCATTCTTCAAAAAGCTGTAACTAGATTCTGTGGTAAAATAAGTTTGGTCAACTACGGACACATTTGATTCTCAAAGCACATTGTTATATAAAAGGTCTTAAAATTTGGAGAAAACACTAACTTTTTTTAAACCAGGACTAACACTTAAGAGTTTGTCTAAAAGATATCTTTTAACAGCAGTCTCAGAGAAGCTTGGAAAAGTTACTTTAAAATAGTTGTGTGTGGCTATTACAAATGTTATGAAGAACAAACATTCCAAACTATGAATGGTCTGGACATCATGATCTAGAGCTAAAAAAAACTAGTACATTATAGTTTTTATATAAAAAAAACTATAGTTTGATGATACTTATTTATTCCCAAAGATTCTACAGTCTTAGTGAATTCAAACATGATTGGAATATCAAGACAGAAAGGACAAGATTGTGCTGGCCTCAGTCTACCCCAACCAGAACACCTACCTCTCATTTTCCTCTATGATGGCAATAGGATAGAGAAGAGTATTTCAAATTAGTTATTTTTCTGTTGCAGTGATAAAAATACCATGTCAAAAATCAATGTTAATGAGAAAGGATGTATTTTTGCTTGTCGTTCGAAGGTATAGTTTATCATGATGGAGAATTCATGGCAGTGAAAGTTGAGGAAACTGATCGCATTGAAACCACAGTCAAAAAGCAGAGATAAAGGCTGCTACTACTCAGCAACCATTCTGTGCTTATAGAGTCCAAGATCACAGTTAGGGAATGGCACCACCAATGATGGATAGGTTTTTCTCATCTTGGCTAATGTAATCAAGATTGCAAAAGAATACACTTTAAGTATATTTCAATAACATGTTCCAAATATGTGGTTATTATACATTGTCTAAGATATTATAATATTGAGATTCACACAACTGTGTAAACCGGTGGTTTTCAACCTTCCTTGATAGACTTGAGGATTTTATATAAGTTAGACTGCATATGTCACATCATATGTGATAAAATGAGGGACATCATAGAACTTATTGTAAACTGTAAACCTCCTTATCTGATGTTAAAGATTACCATAATTCTGAATTTACACTGTTCTTGGAAAATGTTCTAGCAATGAGAAAAAGCAAATGAAGGGCCCTGAAATATCCACAAAAGACCATGTATGAACATCCAGAACTCGGTTTCAGTTTCTTCTCACTGTTATTCTGGCATTCTCAAAATACCTTCCATTTCAGAGTTTAGTATTGATTCCTGAGATCCTATTCAACAAGAGTGGTAACAAAGCCTGTCAGTGTTACAAGCTTAGCTCTCATTTTAGCAGTAATATACTCAAATTGGAATGACACAGAGAACAGCCTCTGAATAGGAACCACTGAAAATCTCATGAAGAATCCACATACGCAACAGTATCTAGTGTTCTATGGCATAGTGGGCTAACTATAGATGATGATAATGTAGTATATATTTCAAAAAAGCTAAAAAAAAGAAATGACAAAGAATTGGTTTTTCAAGAAAATCAGCAAAATAAATAAAACTTTATCCAAACTAACCTAAAGGCAAAGAGAGAATATCCAAATTAACAAAATCAGAAATGAAAATGCAGACATAACAACAAACACAGGAAATCCAGAGAATCATCAGATCATACGTCAAAAACCTGTTGTCTACAAAATTGGAAAATTTAAAGAAAATAGGCACTTTTCTGGATAAGTATTACTTACCAAAATTAAATCAAGACCAGATAAGCAAATTCAATAGACCTTTAACTGCTAAGGAAATAGAAACAGTCATCAACCAAACCAAGGCCTAGGACCAAATGGTTTCAGTGCAGAATTCTATAAGATTTTCAAAGAACTGATAGCAAAACTCCTCAAATTGTTCCACACAATAGAAACAGAAGGAACATTGCCAAACTCTTTTTATGAGGCAACAGTTACCCTGATATAAAAACCACACAAAAATTCAAACGAGGAAGAGAATTACAGACAAATCTCCCTTGTGAGTATTGATGCAATAAAATACTGGCAAACAAAATCCTAGAACAAAACAAAAAAAATCATCCACGATGACCAAGTAGGCTTCATCCCAGAGATGCAGGAATGGTCCAACATATGAAAATCTGTCAATGTGATCTACCATATAAACAAACTGAAAGAAAAAACACATAATCATCTCATTAGATGTTGAAAAAGGCTTCAACAAAATTCAACATTCCTTTGTGATAAAAAGAAAAGTCTCGGAGAGAGCAAGGGATACAAGGAACATACCTAAACATAATAAAGGTAATATACACCAAGTCAACAGCCAACATCAAACTAAATGTAAAAAACTCAAAGCAATCTCACTGAAATAAGAAACAAGACAAGGTTGTCCACTTTTTCCATATCTATTCAATATAGTACTTGAAATTCTAGCTAAAGGATTAAGACAACAACAGGACATCATGGAATACAAATTGGAAAATAGAAGTCAAATTCTCACTATTTGCTGATAATATGACAGTATACAAAGGTGACCAGAAAAATTCTATCAGGAAAATGAATGGATGTAGAAAAAAAGCATGTTGAGTGAAGCAACCCAGACCCAGAAAGACAAATATAATATGTACTCACTCATAAGTGGCTTTTACACATAAAGCAAACAAAGATCACCCTACAATCCATGACCCCAGAGAACCTAGACAACAAAGAGGACCCTAAGAGAAACCTACATGGATCTACATAGGAGGGAGAAAAAGACATGATCTCCTGAGTAAATTGGGAGCATGAGGGTCATGGGAAAGGGTAGAAGGGGAGGAAGAGAGGGGAGCAGATAAAAAATGTACAGCTCAATAAAAACAGTAAAAATAAGTTATGAATGTGGTGCCTGATTGGAAAATTAATAAGAAATAAACATTATTAAAACATTACATGGTACCACATGAATCTGTATAATTTAATATCAGTTAAAAAAATAATAGATAAAACTTAGTTCATAGTATCAAAATTTTGGGTCATTTTATAGATAGACCTTGAAAGGCCATAATATTGTGATTTTTTTTCTATATTGACTTTTATGGATATAGATATGCTTTGAGAATTTATAGAGACAAGATGACCAAGATTACTATTAAAAAGTAAAGGAAATTTTTGAAAATTATAAGTGGTTTGGTCCACAAATCAGAGTATTTGCATCCAGTACTAGAACCTAAGGCTTCAGAATCCTTCCATCTGAAGAATCCACTTGAAGTCCCAAAGCTGTTTGTACTTTCCTATCAGCATCACAGTGGTGCCACCTATCTCCCACGGTCTGAGTCTGGGTAAGTATCACCATCCTCCAAAAGACTCTGATAAATAAAACTGTCTAGACAGCTGTAGCCAGCTGCACACTCAACATAAAATAAGACATGGGCCAGCTGAGAGGAGTGAGTAGCAAAATAATGCATTTGACTTTCATTGCAAGAAGTACCTCTCCATCAAAAAGGGATTATGCAATTGGGGCCCATATCAAGCCCAGAGACAAGGAAAAGCCTAATATGGAAGTCCTATTGGTTTGTAAACAATTGTCTAGGTTTACCAGGTTCTTCTGAGAACACCCAGGGTGTCATATAAATGAGATTTTGCAGTAATCTATATTGACTATCCTTGAAATCTCAGCTCAAAGTGTCAGACACATTCTGGCAAAAGATGCAAAAGGAAGCAGGTGTGCTCTCAGTTCAAAAGCAAACCAGTGGCCCACAAGGCTATTACCAAGGATTAAGTTTAACCATATTGCTCTTTTAATTCTGATATACTTGAATCTTTACTACCCTGTGTTGTTTCAACAAAACTATATTGCTATCACCAGCCCACAGTTTTAAATACACAAGAAACTAGGAAAGGCATGCTTTCAAGGATGCTTTGATATACAGTATAGCTTAATTCCATTTATAAGAACTAAGTCATAAATTTCATATGAGTTTATATAACATTTTTGTGGAGACATACTTCTGATGTAATGAAAGTTTCTTAAGTTTACAGATATGAAATGGAAGACCTATACAAGTACATGAACAAGGCAAATTCACTTCAATTTAATCTGTGTGCTCCCATTGTTAGTCAATATGACTTAAATTGTTTCTTCTCCCTAAGGAAGTAATAAGAAAAAGGATCAAAAATGTAATATTTGTGAATATATTTATTTTATATGTGCAAATAAATATATATGCAAATATATAATTATAAATATATAAAATTTATATTAAAAAACTAGAATTATTTTCAATAGCTTTCCAGAGACTATATATCCTGAAAAATTTTTGCCTTCATATGTTTTAGACGAAGGGGATTGAAAATGCTTTAATAATAAAATATTTCAGGAAGAGAAAATATACAAAATTCCAAATTATTTTTAATAAATTTATCTTTAGTTCATGTAATGAAGGATTTTTTGTTTGAAATTTTACACATTAAAATAGTATGTATTCATCAAACTCTCTTCTTCAATCCCTTCCCCATCACCTTTTTTCCCTTCTAGCTTCAAGTGACCTTTCAACCAACTAAATCCACTTAGGGCTGTTTGTATCGCTTGTGAGTAGACCATTTACTGGAACATGAGCAACCTGTCTGGGGCTGCGTCCATGAAGAAAATTGGCTCTCCTTTTCTCCAGAAACTATCAATGGCTCCTCAGCTAGGGATGGGAATCATAAGCACCTCTGTATTCTGTGCTGGGATTTTGGGTGGGTTGATTGTGTATGTGCAGGTGTTATGTTTATGACCATAACCACTGTGAGTTCATGACCCTGTCATATCTGGGAAACATTGGTTTGATGCAGTCATTCACTATCTCTGATTATTACAGTCACTTCATTCCTACTGTCAGGATAGGGAGACAGCCTTACCAACTTCACCAGATCCTACCATTCAATTGCGTTCTCAGGGGTATTCTTCATATTCATTCATTCCTGGTGGTGCCAATCGGTTCTATTCCCTCACTGGGAAGGTATCTTCTAGCCAAAGTGGAAGACTCTATTTCCTTTGCTTCCTCCATTTACCTGACCCCAAGCTCACTTTTGGATCACCTACCACTATCTTTTTCTCCCACAACCTGCCCACCTCTCTAAATACAAGGGTTTATAAACTCTACTTTCCCTTTGGGTTTTTTCTTTCCAGGTGACACTAGTAGAAGATGCCACACTTACTTTCCACTTATGCCCACTCCTGAACATCTCAAATCTTCTTCTCTGACCAAATACCATTCCCCATCTCATTCTTGCACTGAAACCTTAGAAGAACCGCTGCCCCATCCCTCACACACACTGGAAAGCACATTTCCTCAAGCCATCTATAAGTAGTATACATATAGCAGCTCCTTTTTCACACAAGGGGGCCTGAAAAGCAGGCTATGCCACCGTGTCCGATACTGAGGTGATTGGGGCACAGGCCATCCCTGACCACACCATTAACCAACAAGCTGAATTAATAGCTATCAACTGTGCCTTCCAATTGGCACAAGCACAATCCCTAAATATCTACACAGATTCCGACTATACCTTTCATATCCTTCTGTCCTGTGCTGCTATCTGGAAATAGCACAGATGGCTTACAACAAAAGGAGGATCAATAACCAACTAAGACTAAATTATGGCTATGCTAAAATTTTCCAATCTCCCATGGCTATAGAAATTGTCCACTGCAGGTCCCATCAGATCAACAGTTTCACCATCTTTAAAAGAAATAAGAGAGATGGCTAGAGCTGTGGCTCTTGAAAGCCAGACCCATCCTACCCATTGACTGACACCCTTGTACTACAACTCACATCTCCGCTATCACCCTCTGACACTCAATAAATTCTGTCTTATCTACACCAGTTCTTTCACCCTAACAACCAAGCCTTGACTCGCTTTGTCAACTCCCACCTGCAGTTCACCCCTGAGGACTGAGGACTGGCATTTCTTTTCTTTTCTTTTCCTTTTTTTTTTTAATTGAAGAAAAAAACAAAAGAAATTCCCACCTCCGCCCAGTGCCCTGTGGAAACTCCAAGGTCCCTGCCCCTCCATCCAGGTCTAGGAAGGTGAACATCCAAACTGGCTAGGCTCCCACAAAGCCGGCATTTCTTTTTTTTTTTTTTTTTTGGTTTTTTGAGACAGGGTTTCTCTGTGGTTTTGGAACCTGTCCTGGAACTAGCTCTTGTAGACCAGGCTGGTCTCGAACTCACAGAGATCCGCCTGCCTCTGCCTCCCAAGTGCTGGGATTAAAGGCGTGCACCACCACCGCCCGGCAAAGCCGGCATTTCTTAAGTGCTATTACTGCCTCTTGTAAAATCTGTCAAATGTCAGATCCTAACTCCAGATGCTACAGGCCTCCTTTTCCTATCCACCAGGCCTCTCTCCCTGGAACTGACAGGCAACTCGACTTTACCCACACACCCACAATCAAATGAGTTGGGTACATTCTGATGTTGGCGGACACATCTCAGGGTGGGTGGAGACATTTCCCACTACCAACCAAAGGGCTCAAACTGTCTCTGACCTCCCGCTCCAGGATATCATCCCCTGCTTTGGAATCCCTACTTCCCTCTAGTCAGACAATGGTCTTTAGCACACCTCCCAGATTTTCCAAATCCTGTCTAAAGTTCCCTGCATTCTTTCCCATTCCCAAATCCCATACCATCCTCAGTCCTCAGGAGAGATGAAATGAACTAACCATTTCTTTAAAAACGCCCTTGTCAAACTGTCACAAGAACACCTCGATTAGGTAAATTTGCTGCTGGCCCTTCACAGCTTACATGCTCTCCCCATGTCATCTCTTTCGATTCTGCCACTTAAACTCATGTATAGATAGATGACTGGTTCTAACCTCCAGACTTTCACCCAAACCCTCTCTTCACCCTGATCACCTACTCACCCCCTTACTCTGTCATCTCTGCCTCCACTGTGGAATTTTATTTACCACTGCCTACCCTGACCATGTGCCAGACCCTATCTGTTCCCCAATCAACATCAGGGATTCTCCCTACTTCAGACCAAGCCCTCTATTACATCCTTCCCTTTTCAGGTTCACTTCAATGTAAATTTTGTAACCTCCACTTTGGGCCTCTCATATTGAATTCACCTATTCCACTTCAAGCCTTTTACCATTCCACATCAAGATAACTTTCCTGCCTAGCTATCAACTCCAACAGGACCCTGTTCCCTTAAGTTTCAGAGTACTTCTGAACCAACCACCTTGTCCCTGGTTCAAGAAGAATGAGACTTCATTTTGGCAGCCATGCTCAACTCTATTGGATTGGACATAGACTTTTCCTCCTTCCCCTCTTGTCTGCTTCTGTCCAAGACAACTCTTACATATGGAGATTTGAGGGTCGAGAAACAAACAGCCATTCCAAATAAGGTTGAGAAATTGTTACATAGAAAACTGTCAGGAGCCAATTAGTATTCCTATCACCCTTATATCCACCCTTTCTCCTTCATTTCCTGACCTTTTTGTCTGTTTCCCTTATGATTGTTCCCCTTATGATTGACTAAAGGTTATAATAAAAAGTGACCAGACAGGTATGGAGGTTGCCCTTATCAGTCTTAACAATATCATTTGCCACATATACATCCTCACTCTGGTTCCCTCTTCCATCAACAAGATGAGGCCCTTTTCCTAGAGAATCATTAAGTGTGAAGCTCTACTGTTTCTTCTACTCCTGGCACTTCGTGAGCATGATAAATATACAAAGAAAATAAATCACAATTTCAAACCCTGGAAATAGGAGAGAAAAAAGAGGAATTTAAACATTTCTCCAAGTTCATAACCTCTTTACTGTTTCCTCTCCTAAATAACACAATCCTATCATTTTGTCGTCTGCTTCAGACTCTGACTTAGATCTACCAGCTCCTTAATGTCACCCAGTCAGACCATTTTGGAGATTTCTGTGTATTCCTTCTAAGACTAGCTCACAAGTGATGCTTATAGCTCCTCCTGCAACCTTATTAACCTTACTTCACAATTCACCACTAGCCCTGAGTTCAGTATTGCTACTACTCCCTACCTTTTTTTTGTCACCTGCATTTGCATGGCAAATTGCTTTAAAGCCTCTACAAAACATTTTGTATGGGTGTTAGATCTCCTAAATTGCAACAATATCTTAACCCTCAATACCACATCTCAACCCCAGAATCCTATAGTCCTTATCTTCTTCATTCTTGTGGTACTCTTGCCTACCCGCTAGTTGGTCAGGAGTTTGTGCACTAATATTTCTCTTCTGTAAGTTGGTAGTCATAGATGAAGAAGAACCCCTACTGATTTTAGTCATTGAATGAATAGTGCCTGATGTAAGGAACAGCTGTGGGTTTTGCCACCAGGACAGCAATACTAGCCATCTCCCTGACCTTGTATCATCAACCTTCTTCCCGGTTCATCCAGGACCTCCAGAAGGTGGCCCATACTTACCCTTGAAGGATTAATTGACTCCCTGACTATGGTGGTACTCCAAAACAGATGGAGACTAGATCTTATAGCTTTAAAATGTGTCCTCTGCCTCTTCCTCCAAAAGGAATACTGTATCTATGCTAACCAATCAGATATAGTAAAAAACAAAATCTAAGAACTTCAAACAGACCTCCAGAAATGTAAGGCTCTGGGCCCTTGAGAACCTATATGGAAGTGAATATTTCCCTTCCTGATGACTCTTCTTCTCATATTTCTGCTTCCACTAATCACACTCTGCTTTATCAATTTCTTCTCTGTTTCTCCACTGAATTTAAAAACTTTCTAATCAAATAATTAGTCAGTTGTTGTTACAGGAAACAGCTAGCCACAGAGCTAGAGCTCATGACAACATATATGCCCTGATGGTAAGGATCAACGGTGCCCTGAAGATGATGACACCCCAGTGTTATTCTGTTTAAGATATGGGCAGGAGGCCAGTCCCATGGGGCGCCACTTGGTGGGTCTCCAGAGGCCTCAGCAGGTCCCCTTGGCAGGTGGGAGACCACAGCTGGTGAGAGAGAGAGACAGACACACCATGCAGAGAGAATTTGGGCATAGAGTTTATTTGGTGGATTTTGGAAGGGAAGGGGGAGGGAGAGAGGCAACCTCTTCAGAAGAAGGAGAGGGACAAGAAGAGAGAGAGCACAGGCTGGAGGAGGAGGAAGATCTTCTTGCCTCAGCAGAAGGGGGAGTGGGCGGGGCTTGTCTCTTAAATAGACAGGATACCCATGAGACAGGTCAGACCAGCAGATCAAACATTCAAATAAAAAGGCAGAAAGTTAGGCACAATAGGTTAAAGGAAGGGTGATGGATTCTCAAGACTGCTTCCTGCTTATTAATGGGTGTCATTTTGGGGGAGAGGGGCTGAGAAACCTGAGTGCTGGTCACATCCTGGTTTCTTCACTCCTTTCCATGGTTTGTGGTATGGAACTACTTGGTGTCTCTTGGACCTGGCAAGGTGTTGGCAGAACAGAGGACAAAGTTAAGTTCAGGGAAAAAATTTCAAGACCAGGGAATTGAGAAGGGTGTGTCTGACCTTTTTAAGGTGGATCCTTTAATTAGGCTCCCTGGAACTCATAAGAATTTTTGGGGTTTGTGAAAACATGAGTTTTGAACAGCAGCATATTTATACCAGAATAACTGTAACAGATATTTTTGCATAATGGAAAGTGTTTTCAAGATTAAGAAAGGCAAAATGAGAGAGAAATTTGATAACTTGTATTTGTACTCACATCTTTATAACTTGCAAGTATTCACCTTAATAACTTATATTTGTATCTTACTGAAGTTTGTTTGGTGAGGTTGTCCTTTTAAGCCAATAAAACCCCTCAGCTGTCAAACTGCATCAGAGATATTTGACAAGGATAATTCTCAAAGATAATTAGTAATTAATAAATGACAGAGAACTTACTTGGTTTGCTACCTAGAGTCAGTCTGAATTCAAAGTTGGTTAGCTACCTAGAGCCATTCATGGGTCCTCCATTGTCATTGTTGAGGGCAGGGGCATAGGGACTGTATTTGTCTTCTATTGTTTAACGAGGGCCTGCCAGATTCCAGAAGACCCTATGGACTAAAGAAATCTGTAGAAAGACAAGCCTACCTTGACCTTGAGCAGCTAGGCTGTTGATTCCAGCAATTCTGTCCACTGTCTGGAGATATTCAGTTTAGATGAAAGACAGTTTTGCCAAGTGGTCAACACTTGGAAGTTGATGAAGCGAATTGTGGATGGATGTTGTTTTGTGCCCATCTGTCTTCTGTCTTCTTCGAGTAAGTAGAGTGCTGCTGCTAGGAGCCAAAGTATTTCTTTCTGTCATGAAAAGTATTTTAATAATTAAACATTTAAATGTCATATTTCCCAGCTCTCTGAGCAGTTGAAGGCTATTTATTGGGTATGGATAAGTTATAACTACAGTATAGAATCTGCCTTAAGAGCTGGGTCCAAGTTTGATTGTACTGGCTCTCAACTTAACAGGTAAGATTTATACTTGTAAAAGACAAAGAAGAAAAAACTGCTTGCAGTAGAAGCTTAACAGTAGAGCTGAAAATAATAGAGAACAGCTTAATATATATTAAAGCAGGGTTGGATTACATATACAGTATATTTTTAAGAGACTTAAAAAATACATACCAATTAAAACATGAGACTTCTTGCTTTCTTGATATGGGATGAGATACAATGGATCTACAATTATAACATTTAACCGTAAACATAAGTGCATTCACACCCAGTTGAATTTAAGTTTTATACACATATACACAGAGTTAAAACTAACTTATGTTTATACATAGTTAACTCAAGTCACATGTATGCACACACACATTAAACAGGAGCTGGGTGAAGTGGATGCTTTTGGTGGGCTACCAAAGGCATGCCACCATGCAAAACACACATGTAACAGGGTCAGTAAGGAGAATTTAGAGACAAAAACATAAGTAAACCATGGGACTAGGCAGAGAATACCTCAATAAAGATGGCAGGACTTGGTCACATGACCTGTATCTGCCCTTATTTAAGATGACATTAAGGTCACCTGACTTTAGTTCAGATGGCAGTGAGGTCACCTGCCCTTATTTAAGATAGCAGTGAGGTCACCTGACCATAGTCAAAATGACAGCAGTCACGTGTTGTATAGAGAAACCATGCTTTTTGAACAGTGGGAGTTTTATAACAAGAGAGACATAGAGGCTGTATAGAACATATATTTAAAACATAATTATATTCTTGTGGCCACACCATTTACACATTTTTTTCATACATGAAGTAGAGAGGAAAATTAATCAGCACAACAAGCCACCGTGTTGCTGAGCCACTGTGCCACCAGCTGTGGTGGGGAGCAAAGGTTGGAACTGGAAACAGCTTCCTTGTCTAAATACCAAAGCACCCTCATTCAGTATATTTGTAAGAGACTTAAAAGTACATACCACCATCACTCCTTCTTAGTTCCTCATCTTTTATAATAAACGAAAAGAAGGAATGTTAGCAATCAGGCACGCCATTGGCCTGGCTCAGGACTGAGACTCCATTTGCCTCCTAACCCCATCTTTAGTGGTTCACAAAGATTTTCCCCTTCTAACCTCCTCCCCCCCCTCCATACTGCATTATCTGAGACCCCAAACCCATTCCCTGGGAATCCACTGATTATTCTGGCTATGGAAGCAGATAGGCTAACTTCAGATCTTTACCTCTCTCTCAGTTCCTCCAAATCCAATCCCCTAATATTATCTCCAACTCAGTAGCAAATCACCTGATGTGGCCTCCCCTTCCTATCTGTCCCAGTCTATAGCAGACAACACAGATCTTCCCCTACTCATTGCATTGTCTCAGGCCCCAACTGCAAGAGGCATTCCTTGGGAATCCACATAGTGCTTCTGCCAGGAAAGCAGGTAGGCTAAATACAAATCTTCTCCTCTCCCTTTATTCCTCCAATTTCAATCTCCCAGTGTTATCTCCAGATCTATAGCAGAATACTTTCTGTGGCCACTGTATCTCACTCTTTGCCCCTATTCCCAGGGGACTAAGCAGATCCTGAGGTAACACCCTGTTTTCTTCCCCTCATGTGGGCCCCCTCAGCCCTTGCCCTCCTTGATCATACCCATTGCTAAATGTCAGCTCCCAATACAGAGGAACACATTTTATCTGGAACTCCTAGTAGCCACACCTATCAAAATCTCAGGAAATTTTCCTACCAGGTAACATACAGCCACACCATCTCCTAAGAATCAGAGATGGCAAAAGACACCATGGAACAAATTATTCATCTAACAAAGATAAAACTAGATATTAAAAACTAGAATTACAACCTTTCCAAATCCAGATGCTTAGGTACCAGCTTTAAAATACAATCAATAACAACCAGAACAATATTTCTCCACTAGAACCCAGCATAAGACAAAGGTCTTAAAATCATCTTTGTAAATATATGATAGAGGTCCTTTAAGAGGAAATGAATAAACCCCTTAAATCTATGAAAACACAAACAGTAGCAGGAAAAAAGGCCTGTAAGTAGAAATATGAGTAGAAGGTAAAACCAAACTGAGGGAAATCCAGAAAGGAAAAATTGAGGAACTCAAACAGGAACCTCAGAGGCAAACTTCACCAACAGAATACAAGAAATGAAAGAAAGACTCTCAGGCATTGAAGATATGATAGAAGAAATGGATACCTCTGTCAAAGGAAATGTAAAATCTAAAAGTCTCCTAACACAAAGCATCCAAGAAATCTAGAATACTATGAAAATATCAAATTGATAGGAAAAGAGGAAAGAGAAGAAATACAACTAAAAGGCATAGAAATATTTTCAACAAAATCATAAAAGAAAATTTCTTAAATCCAAAGAAAATACAAAAATCATACAGAGCACAAAATAAATTAGACCAGAAAAGAAACTCCCCTCACCACATAATAATAAAAACATTAAATATGCAGAAAAAGAAAATATATTAAAAGCTGCATGGGGAAAAGACCAAGACCTGACCAGGACTTCTTTTTTTAAAAATCTGTTTATTGTTTTTACATCCTCAGCAGACTTTCCCCTCCCTCCTCTCCTCCCAGTTCCTCCCCATTTACCACCATTCACTCCTCTTTAGAAAAGAGCAGGCCTCCATGGATATCAACTAGTCATAGTGTAGAAAGTTGCAGTGAGACTGGGTACCTCTTCTCCTAGTAAGGCTGAACAAGGCAACCCACTGGGAGGAAAGGATCCTAAATGCAGTCAACAGAGTCAAGAGACAGACCCTATTCTCACTGTTAGAAGTCCCAAAAGTAGATCAAGCCATGTAACTGTCACATATATATAGAGGGCCAAGGTCAGTCCCATACAGTCTCCCTGGTTGTCGGTTTAGTCTCTGTGAACTCCTATGAACCCAGGTTAGTTGAATCTGTAGGTTTTCTTGTGGTGTCCTTGACCCCTATGGCTCCTACAATCCTTCACTCCCCCCTTCCACAGGATTCCCTAAGGTCTGCCTATGTTGACTGGGTCTCTGCATCTATTTTCATCAGCTGCTAATTTGTTGACAGAGGTCTTCTGTCCCACTCAGTCCCACAGTCGTTCAGTCACAAAGAAGTAGAAAGAGGCCTACTTTAATTATAAACTGATTGATATATTAGCTCAGGCTTCTTATTAATTCTAACTTATATTAGCCCATATTCTTGTATTTGTTAGTCACCTGGATTGGTAATTTCAAGTGTCAATGTGGGGCTGACCAAATTCACTTAAAAGCCTCAGAGAGATTGAGAAGTTATTCTAGATAGAAAAGAATAGAGTTAAGGACAGCTTCTGGATAGCAGCAATTTCTCATGCGGGCTTTGCTTGCTAGATGATAGCATTCTCATTTAAGAGAGACTTCCTGACTAAACTTTAGATGCAAAACTTTGAAGCTCTTTTTGAGAGGTCCTTCCACAAAACACTTAAATGGTGTTGATGAAAAGCTAGCAACATACTTTTCGGTGGTGGCAGGGACCTTGAAACACCATAGAGTTGTGGCAATAAACATGGCTCCAACCAGTACCTTTGTCATGAGCCTAGAATCTCAGAAAGCTAAGGAATGGGCTAGATCCAGTCATCAAAACCACAGCTTTAATCCTAGCCATATTGCTTACGCAAATTAAAGATTCATGTGGTCAGGGAAAAGAGAATACAGTAAAGATAGTTTCAGACAAAAATGCCTCTAAACAATTTACAGTGTGTTTTAAAAATATATGTAGACTTGGGAAAGGAAAAAAGGATAAAGTCCTTAAAAGAAAAAAGAAAAAAAAGAGCAGTTGGGTGTGGTGGCATACACCTTTAACCCCAACACTTGGGAGGCAGAGGCAGACAAATCTCTATGAATTCAAGGATAGTGGCACACACCTTTAATCACAGAACTTATGAGGCAGAGGCAGGCAAATCTCTGTGTGTTCAAGAACAGCCTGGTCTACAGAATGAATTCTAGGACAAAGATAGACAGAGAAATCCTGTCTCAAAAAGCCAAAGGTTAAAAATAAAAATAAAAGAAATAGAGTTTAAAATAAAGCCGTGTAAAAGATGGAAAACATGCAGAGAATCTGGATATTGTATGTTATTATGTTCTCTTTGAATTGTTTGAATGCTGAGGAAAAAGAACAGCTGCTAAAAAGATATTTGTTTATAAATGCTTTTGAATTAATCCAAGATAGGTATTTTGAAAATACCTTGAGTTCAAAATTGAAGTCAAAGTTATGTTGCTTTGGAGAAGAAGTTTTGCTTTTGTTTCCACAGAAAATAAGAAGCTGTAGATTCATTTTGCATTAAGAAAAATTAGGTTTAACCAAGGAAGACCCCCCTGAGAAACCCTCTGATAGGAGGGAATGGTCTAGATATCAAAGTTCCACATTCAAAACTGTTCAAAGACTGCTGCCTGAGATAATCAAGCCTCACAAAATACTGCATGCAGTCAGGACTTGACCTTAATTCAAAATTTTCTTTAGGTCCCCATAAAATTATCAGTGCCCCCAATCAGCAGAAAGTATCCTGGAAAACTACACCCACATTCCCTAAAATATATTATGGATGTTTGTCTTTGCTTAGAATGCTGGTTGCAAGTTGTTATAGATAAGGGTCAGAAGAAAAGCTGAACAAATAAGATTCAATTTAGAGTTCTTGTTTGAAAAATAAAAGGGGACAGTGCTATGAGACAATGATCTGTACCCTATCATTTGTTTTTTTAAATAAACGCTGATTGGCCAGTAGTTATTGGTTGAGTCCATTTGAGTCATGACATCTATTATTTCCATTATTTCTCTGTCTAGTTTTTTGAATGAATGACTTGTTCTTGGTGGGACTTGAGTGGTGAAAACTCCCACTATTAATGTGTGGAGGTTAGATGTGTGATTTAAGCTTTAGTAATATTTCTTTTACAAATGTGGGTGCCCCTTGCATTTGGAACATAGATGTTAAAAACTGAGATATCATCTTTGGTGGATAAAATGTCCCCCATATATTTTGATTAATTTTGATTTGAAGTCTATTTTGTAACATATAAGGATAGCTACATCAGCTTGCTTCTTAGGTCCATTTGATTGGAAAATCTTTTTTCAACCCTTTACTCTGAGGTAATGTCATTCTTTGATGTTTAGGTATGTTTTTGCATACAACAGAAAGATGTATCCTGTTTTCATATCCACTCTGTTAGCCTGGGTCTTTTTATTGGAGAAATGAGTCCAATGGTATTGGGAAATATTAATGACCAGTTATTATTAATTTATTTTCATCTATTGCATCTGTTCACTTACCCAGATTTTCCATCTCTAAGATTTCCTCATTTTGTGTTTTCTTTATTGTTTTCATTTTAACTTTTAGATATTCTATAATTTCCTTCACTTGTTTGGTTTTTTGTTTTGTTTTGTTGGTTTTCATGGCATTTTTAAGGGATTTATTGATTTCCTCTGATTTTTGTTTATCTTTACCTCAGTTTCTTTAAGAGTGTTATCATTTCCTCTTTAAAAACCACTGTAATCTTCATCAAATTGCTTTTAAAGTCATTTTCTTGTGGTTTGTCTATATTGGAATATTCAGTTCTTCTTGTAGGATAGCTGAGCTCTGATGGTGCCATATTGCCATGGCTGTTTTTGATTGTATTCTTACTCTGGTATTTAGGCATCTGGGTTTGAGATAATTAGGTCTAGGTCCTGAATTATGAGTTTGTCTTTGTTGGATAGGTGTTTTGTTTCTTGATTCATATTTTCTCTTTGGTATTCTGGTCTTCATGGCTTCACATTTCTGACAGCCAGTGTGACCTCTGATCTGAGTTGATGAGGGAGGAGGGCAAGGGCTATGGGACGTGCCTTGAGGAACAGAATCTCAGGAGTGAGGCAGTTCTTCTGGCAGGCTAATCATTCATCTATTCTTTTGACTATTGTGACTTGAACCTCAGCAGCAGAGTGAGTTCAGGGGCCAGCAGCAGTGGGGAGATGGTGAAATGGGAAGGTAAGGACTATGGGATGGGTCTTGGGGAATAGAATCAAGGGAGTGGGGCAGTTCAGCTGGCAGACCAGGTCACTCATTTATTCTTCTGACTGGTGTGACTTGAACCTGAGTAGTGGAAGTCTATCAGTTAGGGGCAGGGCCCACTTGATAAGGTGAAGGGTGAGGGTTGAGGAATCCCTAACCCCTGACTTCTCAATGCACACTCTAACACCAGAAGGGCCATACAAATGTTCTACAAACTCTAAGATACCACAGATACCAGCCCAGACTAATGTATCCAGAAAACATTCCCTTCACAATAGATGGAAAAAATAAGAATAGAGAAAAATGGAATGCTATGATTGAAAAAATTTAGGCAATGTTTGCCTATAAATCCAGCTCTAAGGAAGGAGCAGAGTAAAAACCCAACCTAAAAAGGTTAACCATCTCACAAAAACACAAGTTATAAATAATCCCTGACAAATCAAAAAAGGAAACGCATACACACACACAAACACACACACACAAACACACACACACATACATACACACACTAGTAACAACAACAACATAACCAGAATCAGCAAACACTGCTCACTGATATTTTTCTACATCAAGACCAATTCCCCCACAATAAAAAAGACACAGACTAACAAAATTGTAGAATGGTTGTGAAAACAGTTTCCATCCTTCTGCCACATCCAAGAAACACACCTTCACAACAAGGATAGACAGGGCAAAATGATGAAAAAGATATTCCAAGCTAACAGATATAAGAAGCAAGTTGGTGTAGCCATTTTAATACCTGAAAAAATAGCCTTCAAACAAAACTAATCAGAAGAGATAGAAAAGGATACTATATACTGGTGAGGAAAAAAAATCACCAAGGCAACACTCTCCAGTTCTTAAAACCATGCCCCCAAACACAAAAATGGTACCCGTTTTAAATAAATAAATAAAAACCTACTACAGTGTAAATTGCATACTGTCCCTCACACTCTGATAGTGGAAGACTTCAAGACTTCACTCCTGCCAATAGAAGGGTATCCAGACAAAAACTAGAGAGAAATGCTGGAGCTAACAGATGTTGTAAACCAAGCACACCTAATAGATATTTATAGAACATTTCATTCAAATACCAAAGAAGAATATTCCTTCTTCCTAGCACCTAATGGAACATGCTCCAAAATTGACCACATGAGACACAAAGGAAATCTCAAGAGTTACAAGAAAGTTGACATAACACCCTGCATCCTAATTGACTACCGTGGATTAAAGCTGCATATCAACAATGAAAGAAAGCTTACAAACTCTTGGAAACTTAATGAATGAAAAATTAGTAAAGACAGAAATTGAGAAATACATTTATAAACTTTCTAGAATTGAATGAAAATGAATAAACAGCTACACACCTAAAAGCTCTATAACAAAAAGAAGAAATCGCACCCAAGAGAAGTAGATGTCAAGGAATAATTAAACTTGGGACTAAAATAAATAAAATATAAACAAACAAAAAAACAATATAAAGAATCCACAAGAAGTTAATTCCTTGATAAAAATCAATAATAATTCAAATTAAATTAAAAATGAAAAGAAACATAGTAATAGACATTAAGAATATTCAG
>CAWTZC010000636.1:0-37235 GCA_963919715.1 Microtus obscurus
GACTGAGCAAGAAACCAAGTGGCAGATGATCCCATCTTTAGCCTCACTAGCAGCTTCTCTCTACAGAGATCTGCAGAAAGCTCCACAGGAAGAAATGTCTGTGCAGAGGTCTGACGGAAAGGACTTAACACTTGAGTAGCCTTTGTAGAGAAGAAATGTAGGAGGAGAAAGACAGAAGCTACAAGAGTATGGGCAATTCTCAGTGAAATTGCAAAGTAATAACTTGAACACTGGGGAAACACTGTTTAGCTTTAGAGAAATGATGCATTTTTGCTGGGTGGTGGTGGTGAGGCAGAGACAAATGGATCTCTGTGAGTTCAAGGCCAGTCTGGTCTACAAGAGCTAGTTCAAGACAGGCTCCAAAGCTACAAAAAACCTGTCTCAAAAAAAATGATGCATTTTTCACTAGGGTTCCAGTAATATGATAAATATTGATGATAGGTAAAAATAAAGTGAGCATATAATTTTGCGTATTATTTCATGATTAGAAAATTGCATAGAAGTGGGAGGACTTGAAGTGTTAAAAATTATTGCTCTAAAAGAGAGACAGACAGAGATCTATTATACTCTCTCCCTCTAGCTCTAAATGTTTTCTTTTCAAAAGTTCTATAAAGATAACATATTAAGTTATCAAGTCCATGTTTAAAACTGAGAACATCTGTCAAATGAATATTTCCCTAGGTCCATTGAAGCATCATTTAAAACTGTAGATCTTAGCATTCCTTCATGCGATTTACAGAGATTTGTCATCCTCTACAGTTGGTCCAACACAGTTTTTTAATGTCTCTAATAAAAATCTTTTTATTTTTGCTATCCTGTTGATACATTTTACTGAAATCTACCCTTCCAGCAAGGCCCCTAAATAAGACATTTAAGCAGACTTCACACATTTGCCTCACAAGCCACTTCTCCTCCCATCCTGTTTCCCACCCCCAGTACATTTAATATAGTGAAATCATGAAAGACTTTGAGTGCCAGCTTTTCTCAGATGATCAGGAGATCTTGACAGAAACTCATACTCTTGCATACAAAAAGCTCTGTGTCAGCATGAAACCTGCTTAGTATAACTATTCCCCAGCATGAACATTTTTTGCAAGTGAAGCTGTCTAAGCCTGAACCACACCATAAATTAGAAGGACAGACCCTAGCAGTAGGTGATTCCAGCAAAGAAGAAGGGAGAATTTATTTTAACCCCCACTGATTGAAGGTCTGAGCCTGTTGAGACTGATGATTCAATTATGATTTGTGTATGGTTTATTGGTAGAGGTATTTTCCTTAAGCCAGCAGGACCATTAGACTCTGACACACTGCTTTTAAAACTCAATACAAATTGAAAAGCTGTTCAAAGACATGAAGGAGCAGAAAAGAAATCAAGGTTTATGCTCTGTCAGCAAAAGTCAGTGTTTTTCTCTTACAAACAAAAACTTCTAAATATTTGTGGACTCTCAATGGATTAAGAATGAAATTAGAAACTACTGAGCGTCCTCTTCTATCCCTAGTCTTCTTATGCCTTTATCTATAAAGGACTCAACAAGAACAAATAGTTTCATATCATCCTTAATGGGAGGAAATCACAATTCTGTTCCAACTCCCACTTGACTAATGGCATTACCATTTGATTTTAATATTACAGCTGTCATCCAAATCTTAAAGAGCACATCTTAAAGTAAAGCTCCTTTAAGAATACTAAAAGTCTAAATGGCATTCTTCAGCTGTAACTAGATTCTGTGGTAAAACAAGTTTGGTCAACTACGGACACATTTGATTCTTAAAGCACATTGTTATATAAAAAGGTCACAAAATTTGGAGAAAACACTAACTTTTTTTTTAAACCAGGACTAACACTTAAGAGTTTGTCTAAAAGATATCTTTTAACAGCGTCTCGAAGCCCTGAAAAAAGCATTTAAAATGTTGTGTATTATTACAATGTTATGAAAGAACAAAACATTCCAAACTATGAATGGATCCGGACATCATGATCCAGTTCTAAAAAAACTAGACTAATGGTAGGTTTCCGAAAAAAAACATATAGTTTGATGATACTTATTTATTCTAAAGATTCTACAGTCTTAGTGAATTCAAACATGATTGAATATCAAGACAGAAAGGACAAGATTAAAGTTACCTCAAGTCTACCCCAGCTAGAAATTACTCTCTCATTTTCCTCTAATGTGATAGGATAGAGAAGAGTATTTCAAATTAGTTATTTTTTCTGTTGCAGTGATAAAAAATGCCCTTATAAAAAAATCAATGTTAATGAGAAAGGATGTATTTTTTGCTTGTCGTTCAAGGTATAGTTTATCATGATGGAGAATTCATGGCAGGAAAGGAGGAAACTGATCGCATTAGTTAAACCCCAGTCAATTTAAAGTCTAGTTTCTTGAGTTCTTTATATATTTTGGAGATCAGACTGTCTTGTTAGGGTTGGTGAAGATCTTTCCAAGTCAGTGGGTTCCCTTTTGCTAGAGAATGTTTATTGAATTGTGGATTTTACTTTTCTTCAGAATCTATAAAAGAGTACTTCTTCGATCAATAAATCACAAGGAAGTAAGAGCATGCTTTGTATTTTATCGAGTTCTATTAATAATTAATGATATGGGTAGATAATTCTCCAAAATTCATGATTAGTTTTCTCCTATAATGACGGCTATTTTTCAACTTTTATTTCTTCTAAGGATGATGTCTTGATTCATGTTTCAGTATATTAGCAGTATCTTTAATACCCAATCCTAAAGAAAGATTAAGAGAACTTTTTCCAAGTGGAGAAATAGAATGAAATCTCAAGCATTGTAAAGTATCTAGTGTTTGATGTGTCTGCCTTGCAAATTAAACCCTCTTTTGTGTCTCCAAAGAGAATCTGTGTGACCCACCAAGATTTCACCTGTAAATGTTGCAGTGAGAAAGACATGAACAGTTTGTTCTCTTGCTAATGATTATTGTACGCCCAAAAGGGCTTGCTTGTCCCTGAGGACATCACAAAGCTGAGAAGGTGACATGGTTTCTCAATCTCAGAAATTAATAGGGAGTCATAAATTACCTCAGTTTGTTGATTGTAAGAGATTTTAAAATAATCTGGAGAAATATGTCTGTATACATTTGTTGCTAAGTAAGTATTAGCTGGAAAAACCTCTATTAAGGCTAATTTTGCAGTTCTCAAACAACAATCAAAATTATTCTGTGAAGTAAAAAAAAAAAAAAAAAAAAGAAACCATGAGTCAAAAAGCAGACAATAGGCCACAGCATCAGCAACCATTCTGGTGCTTATAGAGTCCAAGATCACAAGTTAGGGAATGGCACCACCAATGATGGTTAGGTTTCTCTCTCATCTTGGCCTAATCGTAATCAAGATTTGTAAAAGAATACACTTTAAAAGTATATTTCAATAATCATGTTCCAAATATGTTTATTACAGTACATTGTCTAAGATATTATAATATTGAGATTCCTTAACTGTGTAAGAGCCGGTGGTTTTCAACCTTCCTTGATAGACTTGAGAATTTCATATATAAGTTAGACTGTATATGTCATCATCATATGTGATAAAATGAGGACATCATAGAGACTTATTGTAAACTGTAAACCTCCTTGTATCTGATGTTAAAGATTACCATAATTGAATTTAACTGTTCTTGGAAAATGTTCCAGTACAATGGGAGAAAAGCAGCAAATGAAGGGCCCTTGAAATATCCACAAAAGACTATGTATGAACACATCCAGAACTTGGTTTTAGTTTTCTTCTCATTTGTTATTCTGGCATTCTCAAAATACCTTCCATTTCAGAGTTTAGTTGATTCCTAAGATCCTATTCAATAAAAGAGTGGGAACAAAGCCTGTAAAGTGTTGACAAGCTTACTCTCATTTTAGCAAGTAATATACTCAAATTGGAAGACAGAGAACAGCCTCTGGGCAAAGGAACCACTGAAAATCTCATGGAAGAATCCACATACGAAACAGTACTCTAGTGTTCTATGCAGCATAAGTGGTACACTTATAGATGATGATAATGTAGTATTATATTTCAAAAAAGCTAAAAAAAAGAAAGCTAATGACAAAGAATTGGTTTTTCAAGAAAATCAGCAAAAATAAATAAAACTTTATCCAAATTAACCTAAAGGCAAAGAGAGAATATCCAAATTAACAAAGATCAGAAATGAAAATGCAGATATAACAACAAACACAGGAAATCCAGAGAATACATCAGATCATAAGTCAAAAAACTGTTATCAAGCAAAATTGGAAAATTTAAAGCAAAAGCACTTTTCTGGATAAGTATTACTTACCAAAATTAAATCAAGACCAGATAAGCAAATTCAATAGACCTTTAACGCTAAGGAAATAGAAACAGTCATCAATCAAACCAAGGCCACAGGGACCAAATGGTTTCAGTGCAGAATTCTATAAGATTTTTCAAAGAACTGTATAGCAAACTCCTCAAATTAGTTCCACACAATAGAAAACAGAAGGACACATTGCTAAACTCTTTCTTATGAGGCAACAGTTAATCCTGATATAAAAACACACAAAAACAAATGAGGGAAGAGAATTACAGACAAATCTCCACTGGTGAGTTGATAGCAATAAAATGGGCAAACAAATCCTAGAACAAAACAAAAAAAATGTCCCACGATGACCAAGTAGGCTTCATCCCAGAGATGCAGTAATGGTCCAACATATGAAAAGCTGATGTTACAGTCTACCACATAAAACAAAACTGAAAGAAAAAAACATAATCATCTCATGAGATGTTGAAAAAGGCTTCAACAAAATTTAACCTTCGTGATAAAAAGAAAAGTCTCGGGAGAGAGCAAGGGATACAAGGGAACATACCTACATAAACATAATAAAGGTATCATACACCAAGTCAATAGCTATCATAAATAAATAAAAAACTAAAAAGCAACTCACTGAAATCAAGAAACAAGATAAGGTTTGTCCACTTTTTCCCTACTAATCAAATATAGTATTGAAATTCTAGCTAAAGGATTAAGACAACAACAGGACATCATGGAATACAAATTGGAAAATAGAAGTCAAATTCTCACTATTTGCTGATAACAGTAACGGGAAAGCTTGAGTGACCAGAAAAAATTCATCAGGAAAATGAATGGACATGAGAAAAAAAGCATGTTGAGGAAGCAAACCAGGTATTCCAGAAAGATAAATATAATATGTATCATTCATAAGTGGCTTTTACACATAAAGCAAACAAAGATCACCCTTACAATCCATGACCCCAGAGAACCTAGACAACAAAGAGGGACCCTAAGAGAAACCTGATCTACAAGAGGGAGAAAAGACATGATCTCCTGAGTAAAGGTTGGGAGCACTGAGGGTCATGGGAAAGGGTAGAAGGGGAGGGAAGAGAGGGGAGCAGATAAAAATGTGCCAGCTCAATAAAAAACAGTAAAAATAAGTTCTGAAAGTGGGCGCCCTGATTGGAAAAATTAATAAGACATAAACATTATTAAAACATTATATGGTACCACATGAATCTGTATAATTTAATATCAGTTAAAAAAATAATAGATAAAACTTAGTTCTATAGTATCAAAATTTTGGGTCATTTTATAGAACTAGATCTTGAAAGGCCATAAATTGTGATTTTTTTTTCCTATATTGACTCTCATGGATATAGATATGCTTTGAGAATTTATAGGAGACAAGATGACCAAGATTACTATTAAAAAGAAAAGGAAATCTTTGAAAATTATAAGTGGTTTGGTCCACAAATCAGAGTATTTAGATCCAGTACTAGAAGCTAAGGCTTCAGAATCCTTCCATCCTGAAGAATCCACTTGAAGTTCCAAAGCTGTTCGCACTTTTCTATCAGCATCAGAGCAGTGGTGCTACCTATCTCCCACGGTCAGAGTCTGGGTAAGTATCACCATCCTCCAAAAGACTGATAAATAAAACTGTCTAGACAGCTGTAGCCAGCTGCACACTCAATATAAAATAAGACATGGGCCAGCTGAGAGGGGAGTGAGTAGCTAAAAATAATGCATTTGACTTTCATTGCAAGAAGCACCTTCCATGTAAAAAGGGATTCATGCAATTGGGGCCCATATCAAGCCCAGAGACAAGGAAAAGCCTAATATGGAAGTCCCTATTGGTTTGTAAACAATTGTCTAGATTTACCAGGTTCTTCTGAGAACACCCAGGTCGTGTCATATAAATGAGATTTTGCAGTAATCTATATTGACTATCCAGAAATCTCAGCTCAGCAAGTGTAGACACATTCTGGCAAAAGATGTAAAAGGAAAGCAGGTGTGCTCTCAGTTCAAAAAGCAAACCAGGGTGGCCCACAAGGCTATTACCAAGGATCACAGTTTAACCATATTGCTCTTTTAATTTTGATATACTTGAATCTTTACTTACCCTGTAGTTGTTTCAACAAAACTATATTGCTATCAACCACAGTTTTAAATACACAAGAAACTAGGAAAGGGCACAAGCTTTCAAGGATGCTTTGATATACAGTATAGCTTAATTCCATTTATAAGAACTAAGTGCATAAATTTCATATGAGTTTATATAACCATTTTTTGTGGAGACAACTTCTGAGTAATGAAAGTTGTCTTAAGTTTACAGATATGAAATGGAAGACCTATACAAGTACATGAACAAGGCAAATTCACTTCAATTTAATCTGTGTGCTCCATTGTTAGTCAATATGACTTAAATTGTTTCTTCTCCTAAGGAAGTAATAAGAAAAAGGATCAAAAATGTAATATTTGTGAATATATTTATTTTATATGTGCAAATAAATACTACATGCAAAATATATAATTATAAATATATAAAATTTATATTAAAAACTAGAATTATTTTCAATAGTTTTCCAGAGACTACTATATCCTGAAAAATTTTTGCCTTCATATGTTTTAGATGAAGGGGGATTGAAAATGCTTTAATAATAAAATATTTCAGGAAGAGAAAATATACAAAATTCCAAATTATTTTTAATAAATTTATCTTTAGTTCAGTAATGAAGGATTTTTTGTTTGAAATTTACACATTAAAATAGTATGTATTCAAGCTGCAGAAGCAGTTTAGCACTTGTGCTTCAGGGGCCGGTCGGATTCTTGAACTCTGGTACTGCTTTGGAGCTGAGATGCAGACTGGACATCGGACTGTTTTAATCTTTGGGACACAGAACTCATTTTAATTAAAATACTAACCTCTTCACTTAAGAAGGGGAAAGATTGGGGTTCCTGAGACTGTTGTCTTGAGTCTGGAAATGGTGGTATTTGACAAGGCAATGTATGTCATTCCGTACTTTTACTGAAATTGATCTAATGGATATTTGTAACTGCTTATAGATGTTGGGAAAGGTTTGACACATGCTGTAAAGTCGTTAGGGTTTAATGCATATGTTAAGAATTTTAGATTTTGAGTCCCTTTTTCACCCCCCTAATTGATTGGAGGCAAGCACACGTAACTTTTGTGGAGTAGGCATTTAGGAAGGAGGGACATACCATGGGGCCAGACTAAAAGGTGAATACTGGGTTTGGAAGGTGCCCCTTTCTTCTTGTCTGGAGATGGGAGTTATTGGTGCCAAAATTATATCATATCTTTTGTTTTAAGGAGCACCCTCACAGATTTTTCATTAATGAAGTAGATACAGGGGGCCCAGCATGACGGGAGTTAGTGTGGATCCTCACCTAAATTTCAAACCATACAGAGGCCGTACAGGCCGGCCTCAACATGGCATGGTTTTTAGGTACGAGGCGCTCTCCACATAGCCTAAGACAGGGTGCCCTGTGATCTGCTTACTTTAATCCTACTAGATACCTTTATTTGAGAAGCTCCAAGAAACTAATGACCTACTCATAAGGGCACCCTCTGTTCCCAGGAGAGGTAAATTGCTTCACCAGTCGAGAGTGGAGGGTCTCCCTTGTCCCAGTCCCTTCTCCCTTAGATCTGACACCATGGTTGACTCTGTCTTGGTGCCCTCCACCTATCACTACTTGCCTTTATATAAGAAAGGAGGAATATGTTGGGGAGCCGTTTCCCCCCTAAAGATTGTTACAGAAACTATCACCTTGGGGAGCCTGCAGGGAACCCCAAACCCATAATTATGTTAAGAATAGTTATATTGGCAAAACCTGCTCCCACACCCAATTAGCTATTTGTTAATGCTAATCGAACCTAATCTCATAGCAGAACTGCCTTAAATTCCAGCTATCCAGGGAACTAGGTGTGGTAACTCCCTGACTTCTTGGCCTACCTGACCGGATGTAGGTTACGTGACTTGGGACCACGCGGCCAGATTCCATGCTCCTGTGCCCTGCTCCCCAAAGCCCTCATTCAGGGGGTATATAAGTTGGTTACCCTGTCCCTAATAAATGGAGGCTTTGACAAAAAAAAAAATAAAAAAAAAAAAAAAAATAGTATGTATTCATCAAACTCTCTTCTTCAATCCCTTCCCCATCACCTTTTTTTCCCTTCTAGCTTCAAGTGACCTTTCAACCAACTAAATCCACTTAGGGCTGTTTGTATCAGCTTGAGAGTAGACCATTTACTGGAACATGAGCAACCTGTCTGGGGCTGCGTCCATGAAGAAAATTGGCTCTCCTTTTCTCCAGAAACTATCAATTCCTCAGCTGGGGATGGTAATTCATAAGCACCTCTGTATTCTGTGCTGGGATTTTGGGTGGGTTGATTGTGTATGTGCAGGTCTTATGTTTATGACCATAACCACTGTGATTTCATGACCCTGTCATATCTGGGAAACATTGGTTTGATGCAGTCATTCACTATCTCTGATTATTACAGTCACTTCATTCCCACTGTCAGGATAGGAGACAGCCTTACCAACTTCACCAGATCCTACCATTCAATTGCGTTCTCAGGGGTATTCTTCATATTCATTCAATCCTGGTGGTGCCAACCGGTTCTATTCCCTCACTGGGAAGGTATCTTCAGCCAAAGTGAAGCCTTTATTTACTTGGCTTCCTCCATTTACCTGACCCCAAAGCTCACTTTTGGATCACCTACCACTATCTTTTTCTCCCACAACCTGCCCACCTCTCTAAATACAAGGGTTTATAAACTCTACTTTCCCTTTGGGTTTTTTCTTTCCAGGTGACACTAGTAGAAGATACACTTACTTTCCACTTATGCCCACTCCTGAACATCTCAAATCTTCTTCTCTGACCAAATACCATTCCCCATCTCATTCTTGCACTAAAACGTTAGAAGAACACACTGCCCCATCCCTCACACACACTGAAAGCACATTTCCTCAAGCCATCTATAACTGGAATACATATAGCAGCTCCTTTTTCACACAAGGGGGGCCTGAAAAGCAGGCTATGTCACCGTGTCCGAGGTGGCACTGAGGTGATTGGGACACAGGCCATCCCCTGTCCACACCATTAACCAACAAGCTGAACTAATAGCTATCAACTGAGCCTCCCAATTGACACAAGCACAATCCCTAAATATCTACACAGATTCCGACTATACCTTTCATATCCTTCCGTCCTGGGTGCTATCTGGAAATAGCACAGATGGCTCACAACAAAAGGAGGATCAATAACCAACATTAAGACTAAATTATGGCTATGCTAAAATTTTCCAATCTCCCATGGCTATAGAAATTGTCCACTGCGGGTCCCATCAGATCAACAGTTTCACCATCTTTAAAAGAAATAAGAGAGATGGCTAGAGCTGTGGCTCTTGAAAGCCAGACCCATCCTACCCATTGACCTTGACACCCTTGTACTACAACTCACATCTCCGCTATCACCCTCTGAGTACTCAACAAATTCTGTCTTATCTACACTAGTTCTTTCACCCTAACAACCAAGCCTTGACTCGCTTTTGTCAATCTCTCACCTGCAGTTCACCCCTGAGGAACTGAGGACTGGCATTTCTTCTCTTTTTCTTTTCTTTGCTTTTTTTTTTTTTGCTTTTTTTTAATTGAAGAAAAAAAAAAAGAAAGGTTCCCACCTCCGATACAGTGCCCTGTGGAAACTCCAAGGTCCCTGACCCTCCATCCAGGTCTAGGGAAGGTGAACATCCAAACTTGGTTAGGCTCCCACAAAGCCGGCATTTCTTAAGTGCTATTACTGCCTCTTGTAAAATCTGTCAAATGTCAGATCCTAACTCCAGATGCTACAGGGCCTCCTTCCTATCACCAAGAGCCCTCTCCCTGGAACTGACAGGCAACTCGACTACCCACACACCCACAATCAAATGGTGTGTGTTTAAAGCATTCTGATGTTGGCGGACACATCTCAGGGTGGGTGGAGACATTTCCACTACCAACCAAAGGGCTCAAACTGTCCTGACCTCCCGCTCCAGGATATCATCCCCTGTTTGGAATCTACCCTACTTCCCTCTAGTCAGACAATGGTCTTTAGCACACCTCCCCAGATTTTCCAAATCCTGTCTAAAGTTCCCTGCATTCTTTCCCATTCCCAAATCCCATACCATCCTCAGTCCTCAGGAGAGATGAAATGAATTTAACCATTTCTTTAAAAACGCCCTTGTCAAACTGTCACAAGAACACCTCGATTAGGTAAATTTGCTGCTGGCCCTTCACAGCTTACATGCTCTCCCCATGTCATCTCTTTCGGGATTCTGCCACTTAAACTCATAGATAGATGACTGGTTCTAACCTCAGACTTTCACCCAAACCCTCTCTTCACCCTGATCACCTACTCACTCCTTACTCTGTCATCTCTGCCTCCACTGTGGAATTTTATTTACCACTGCCTACCCTGACCATGTGCCAGACCCTATCTGTTCCCCAATCAACATCAGGGATTCTCCCTACTTCAGGACCAAGCCCTCTATTACATCCTTCCCTTTTCAGGTTCACTTCAATGTAAATTTTGTAACCTCCCACTTCGGGCCTCTCATATTGAATTCACCTATTCCACTTCAAGCCTTTTACCATTCCACATCAAGATAACTTTTTCTGCCTAGCTATCAACTCCAACAGGACCCTGTTCCCTTGAGTTTCAGAGTACTTCTCGAACCAACCACCTTGTCCCTGGTTCAAGAAGAATGAGACTTCACATTAGCAGCCATGCTCAACTCTATTGGATTGGACATAGACCTTTCTGTATTTCCCTCTTGTCTGCTTCTGTCCAGGACAACTCTTACAATATGGAGATTTGAGGTTCGAGAAACAAACAGCCATTCCAAATAAGGTTGAGAAATTGTTACATAGAAGACTGTCAGGAACCAATTAAGCATTGCTGCTCACCCTTATATTCACCCTTTCTCCTTCATTTGACCTTTTGTCTGTTTCCCTTATGATTGTTCCCCTTATGATTGACTAAAAGTTACAATAAAAAGTGACCAGACAGGTAGTGGAGGTTGCCCTTATCAGTCTTAACAATATCATTTGCCACATATACATCCTCACTCTGGTTCCCTCTTCTATCAACAAGATGAGGCCCTTTTCCCTAGAGAATCATACATGAAGCTCTACTGTTTCTTCTACTCCTGGCACTGTGAGCATGATAAATACAAAGAAAATAAACCTCAATCATTCAAACTGGAAATAGGAGAGAAAAAAGAGGAATTCGAAACATTTCTCTAAGTTCATAACCTCTTTACTGTTTCCTCTCATAAATAACACAATCCTATCATTTTGTCTTCTGCTTCCAGACTCTGACTTAGATCTACCAGCTCCTTAATGTCACCCAGTCAGACCACTTTGGAGATTTCTGTGTATTCCTTCTGGGACTAGCTCACAAGTGATGCTTATAGCTCCTCCTGCAAACCTTTATTAACCTTACTTCACCATTCACCACTGTCCCTGAGTTCAGTATTGCTACTACTCCCTCCCTTTTTTATCACCTGCATTTGCATGGCAAATTGCTTTAAAGCCTCTAGAAGACATTTTGTATGGGTGTTAGATCTCCTAAATTGCAACAAATCTTAACCCTCAACACCACACCTCAGCCCCAGAAACCTATAGTCCTTATCTCCTTCATTCTTGTGGTACTCTTGCCACCCGCCTAGTTGGTCAGGAGTTTGTGCACTAATATTTCTCTTCCATAAGTTGGGAGTTATAGATGAAGAAAGAACCCCACTGATTTTAGTCATTGAATGAATAGTGCCTGATGTAAGGAACAGCTGTGGGTTTTGCCACCAGGACAGCAATACTAGCCATCTCCCTGACCTTGTATCATCCAACCTTCTTCCCGATTCATCCAGGACCTCCAGAAGGTGGCCCAATTACTTACCCTTGAAGGATTAATTGACTCCTGACTATTGGTACTCCAAAACAGATGGAGACTAGATCTTAGTAGCTTTAAAATGTGTCCTCTGCCGTCTTCCTCCGCAAAAAATACTGTATCTATGCTAACCAATCAGATATAGTAAAAAACAAAATCTAAGAACTTCAAACAGACCTCCAGAAATGTAAGGCTCTGGGCCCTTGAGAACCTATATGGAAGTGAATATTTCCCTTCCTGATGACTCTTCTTCTATCTTCTGCTTCCACTAATCACACTCTGCTTTATCAATTTCTTCTCTGTTTCTCCACTGAATTTAAAAACTTTCCTAATCAAATAATTAGTCAGTTGTTGTTACAGGAAACAGCTAGCCACAGAGCTAGAGCTCATGACAACATACATATGCCCTGATGGTAAGGATCAACGGTGCCCTGAAGATGATAACACCCCAGTGTTATTCTGTTTTAAGATATGGGCAGGAGGCCAGTCCTCGGGGGTGCCGAAATTGTGGGTCTTTAGAGGCCTCAGCAGGTCCCCTTGGCAGGTGGGGACCAGCAGCTGGTGAGAGAGAGAGACAGACACACCATGCAGAGAGAATTTGGGCATAGAGTTTATTTGGTGGATTTTGGAAGGGAAGGGGGAGGGAGAGAGGCAACCTCTTCAGAAGAAGGAGAGGGACAAGAAGAGAGAGAGCACAGGCTGGAGGAGGAGGAAGATCTTCTTGCCTCAGCAGAAGGGGGATGGGCGGGGCTTGTCTCTTAAAGTAGAACAGGGTACCCATGAGACAGGTCAGACCAGCAGATCAAACATTCAAATAAAAAGGCAGAAAGTTAGGGCACATAGGTTAAAGGAAGGGGTGGTGGATTCTCAAGACTGCTTCCTGCTTATTAATGGGTGTCATTTTGGGGGAGAGGGGCTGAGAAACCTGGAGTGCTGGTCACATCCTGGTTTCTTCACTCCTTTCCATGGTTTGTGGTATGGAACTACTTGGTGTCCTTGGACCTGGCAAGGTGTTGGCAGAACAGAGGACAAAGTTAAGTTCAGGGAAAAAATTTCAACACCAGGGAATTGAGAAGGGTGTGTCTTGACCTTTTTAAGGTGGATCCTTTAATTAGGCTCCCTGGAACTCATAAGAATTTTTGGGGGTTTGTGGAAAACATGAGTTTTGAACAGCAGCATATTTATACCAGAATAACTGTAACAGATATTTTTGCATAATGGAAAGTGTTTTCAAGATTAAGAAAGGCAAATGAGAGAGAAATTTGATAACTTGTATTTGTACTCACATCTTTATAACTTGCAAGTATTCACCTTAATAACTTTAATTTGTATCTTACTGAAGTTTGTTTGGTGAGGTTGTCCTTTAAGCCAATAAAACCCTCAGCTGTCAAACTGCATCAGAGATATTTGACAAGGATAATTCTCAAAGATAATTAGTAATTAATAAATGACAGAGAACTTACTTGGTTTTAGCTACCTAGAGTCAGTCTGAATTCAAAATTGGTTAGCTACCAGAGCCATTTCCATGGGTCCTCCATTGTCATTGTTGAGGGCAGGGGCATAGGGACTGTATTTGTCTTCTATTGTTTAACGCAGGGCCTGCCAGATTCCAGAAGACCCTATGGACTAAGAAATCTGTAGAAAGACAAGCCTACCTTGACCTGAGCAGCTAGGCTGTTGATTCCAGCAATTCTGTCCACTGTCTGAGATATTCAGTTTAGATGAAAGACAGTTGTTGCCAAGTGGTCAACACTTGGAAGTTGATAAAGACGATGTGGATGGATGTTGTTTTTATAAGTGCATTTCCATCTGTCTTCTGTCTTCTTCGAAGAAAGTAGAAGTGCTGCTGCTAGAGCAAAGTATTTCTTTCTGTCATGAAAAGTATTGTTAATAATTAAACATTTAACAATGTCATATTTCCCAGCTCTCTGAGCAGTTGGAAGCCTACTTATTGGGTATGGATAAGTTATAACTACAGTATAGAATCTGCCTTAAGAGCTGGGTCCAAGTTTGATTATGGCTCTCAACTAACAGGTAAGATTTATACTTGGAAAAGACAAAGAAGAAAAAACTGCTTGCAGTAGAAGCTTAACGGTAGAGCTGAAAATAATAGAGAACAGCTTAATATATATTAAAGCAGGGTTGGATTACATATACAGGTATATTTTTAAGAGACTTAAAAAATACATAGTATACCAATTTAAAACATGAGACTTCTTGCTTTCTTAGTATGGGATGAGATACAATGGATCCTACAATTATAACATTTAACCGTAAACATAAGTGCATTCACACCCAGTTGAATTTAAGTTTTATATACATATAACACAGAGTTAAAACTAACATGTTTATACATAGTTAACTCAAGTCACATGTATGCACACACATTAAACAGGAGCTGGGTGAAGTGGATGCTTTTGGTGGGACGCTACCAAAGGCATGCCACCATGCAAAAAACACATGTAACAGGGTTCAGTAAGGAGAATTTAGAGACAAAACATAAGTAAACCATGGGACTAGGCAGAGAATACCTCAATAAAGATGGCAGGACTTGGTCACATGACCTGTATCTGCCCTTATTTAAGATGACATTAAGGTCACCTGACTTTAGTTCAGATGGCAGTGAGGTCACCTGCCCTTATTTAAGATAGCAGTGAGGTCACCTGACCATAGTCAAAATGACAGCAGTCACGTGTTGTATAGAGAAACCATGCTTTTTGAACCAGTGGAGTTTTGTAACAAGAGAGACATAGAGGCTGTATAGAACATATATTTAAAACATAATATATTCTTGTGGCCACACCATTTACACATTTTTTTCATACATGAAGTAGAGAGGAAAATTAATCAGCACAACAAGCCACCGTGTTGCTGGGCCACTGTGCCACTAGCTGTGGTGGGGAGCAAAGGTTGGAACTGGAAACAGCTTCCTTGTCTAAATACCAAAGCACCCTCATTCAGTATATTTGTAAGAGACTTAAAAGTACATACCACCATCACTCCTTCTTAGTTCCTCATCTTTTATAATAAACGAAAAGAAGGAATGTTAGTAATCAGGCACGCCATTGGCCTGGCTCAGGACTGAGACTCCATTTTGCCTCCTAACCCCATCTTTAGTGGTTCACAAAGATTTTCCCCTTCTAACCTCCTCCCCCCTCCATACTGCATTATCTGAGACCCCAAACCCATTCCCTGGGAATCCACTGATTATTCTGGCTATGGAAGCAGATAGGCTAAACTTTAGATCTTTACCTCTCTCTCAGTTCCTCCAAATCCAATCCCCAATATTATCTCCAACTCAGTAGCAAATCACCTGATGTGGCCTCCCCTTCCCTATCTGTCCCAGTCTATAGCAGACAACACAGATCTTCCCCTACTCATTGCATTGTCTCAGGCCCCAACTGCAAAGAGGCATTCTTGGGAATCCACATAGTGCTTCTGCCAGGAAAGCAGGTAGGCTAAATACAAATCTTCTCCTCTCCCTTTATTCCTCAATTTCAATCTCCCAGTGTTATCTCCAGATCTATAGCAGAATACTTTCTGTGGCCACTGTATCTCATCTCTTTGCCCCTATTCCCAGGGGGGGTACCAAGCAGATCCTGAGGTAACACCCTGTTTTCTTCCCTCATGTGGGCCCCTCAGCCCTTGCCTCCTTGATCATACCCATTGCTAAATGTCAGCTCCTAATACAGAGGAATACATTTTATCTGGAACTCCTAGTAGAACCTATCAAAATCTTAGGAAATTTTCCTACCAGGTAACATACAGCCACACCATCTCCTAAGAATCAGAGATGGCAAAAAGACACCATGGAACAAATTATTCATCTAACAAAGATAAAACTAGATATTAAAAACTAGAATTACAACCTTTCCAAATCCAGATGCTTAGGTACCAGCTTTAAAATACAATCATAACAACCAGAACAATATTTCTCCACTAGAACCCAGCATAAGACAAAGGTCTTAAAATCATCTTTGTAAATATATGATAGAGGTCCTTTAAGAGGAAATGAATAAACCCTTAAATCTGGTGAAAACACAAACAGTAGCAGGAAAAAAGGCCTAAGTAGAAATATGAGTAGAAGGTAAAAAAACAAACTGAGGGGAAATCCAGAAAGGAAAAATTGAGGAACTCAAACAGGAACCTCAGAGGCAAACTTCACCAACAGAATACAAGAAATGAAAGAAAGACTCTCGGGCATTGAAGATGATAGAAGAAATGGATACCTCTGTCAAAGGAAATGTAAAATCTAAAAGTCTCCTATCAAAAGCATCCAAGAAACTAGAATATATGAAAATATCAAATTGATAGGAAAAGAGGAAAAGAGAAGAAAGACAACTAAAAGGCAAGAAATATTTTCAACAAAATCATAAAAAGAAAATTTCTTAAATCCAAAGAAAATACAAAAATCATACAGAAGCACAAAATAAATTAGACAGAAAGAAACCCCTCACCACATAATAATAAAAACATTAAATATGCAGAAAAAGAAAATATATTAAAAGCTGCATGGGGAAAAGAACAAGACCTGACCAGGACTTCTTTTTTTAAAAATCTGTTTATTGTTTTTACATCTCAGCAGACTTTCTCCCTCTCTCCTCCCAGTTCCTCTATTTACCACCATTCACTCCTCTTTAGAAAAGAGCAGGCTCATGGATATCAACTAGTCATAGTGTAGAAAGTTGCAGTGAGACTTGGAACTTTCTTGAAGGCTGAACAAGGCAACCCACTGGGAGGAAAAGGATCTCAAATGCAGTCAACAGAGTCAGAGACAGAACCTATTCTCACTGTTAGTAAGTCCCAAAACTAGATCAACCATGTAACTGTCACATATATACAGAGGGCCAAGGTCAGTCCCATATAGTCCCTGGTTTGTCGGTTTGAGGTCTCGAACCTACTGAACAGTTAGTTGAGTCTGTAGGTTTTCTTGTAGGTGTCTTGACCCTATGGTCCTGACAATCCTTCACTCCCCCTTCCACAGGATTCCCTAAGGTCTGCCATTGACCTTGGTCTCTGCATCTATTTTCATCAGCTGCTAATTTGTTGACAGAGGTCTTCTGTCCCACTCAGTCCCACAGTCGTTCAGTCGTATAAAGAATGTAGAAAGAGGCCACTTTAATAGGTAAACTGATTGATATATGAGATCAGGCTTCTTTAATTCAACTTATATTAGCTCATATTCTTGTATTTGTTAGTCACCTGATTGGTAAATTCAAGTGTCAATCTGGGGCTGATCAAATTCCACCTTAAAAGCCTCAGAGAGATTGAGAATATTCTAGAGAAAAGAATAGAGTTAAGGACAGCTTCTGATAGTAGCAATTCTCATGTGGGCTTTGCTTGCTAGATGATAGCATTCTCGATTAAGAGAGACTTTGATTAAACTTTAGATGCAAAACTTTGAAGCTCTTTTGAGAGGTCCTTCCACAAAACACTAAATGGTGTTGATGAAAAGCGTAGAACATACTTTTCGGTGGTGGCAGGACCTTGGAAACACATAGAGTTGTGGCAATAAAAATGGCCCAACCAGTACCTTTGTCATGAGCCTAGAATCTCAGAAAGCAAGGAATGGGTTAGATCCAGGTCATCAAAACCACAGCTTTAATCCTAGCCATATTGCTTAGCAAATTAAAGATTCATGTGGTCAGGAAAAGAGAATACAGTAAAGATAATTTCAGACAAAAATGCCCTAAACAATTTACAGTGTGTTTAAAAATATAGGTAGACTTGGGAAAGGAAAAAAAGGATAAAGTCCTTGAAAAGAAAAAGAAAAAAGAGTAGTTGGGTTGGTGGCATACACCTTTAACCCCAACACTTGGGAGGCAGAGGCAGACAAATCTCATGAATTCAAGGTATGGTGGCACACACCTTTAATCACAGAACTTATGAGGCAGAGGCGGCAAATCTCTTGTGTGTTCCAAAGAACAGCCTGGTCACAGAATGAATTCTAGGACAAAGATAGACAGAGAAATCCTGTCTCAAAAAGCTAAAGGTTAAAAATAAAAATAAAAGAAATAGAGTTTAAAATAAAGCCGTGTAAAGATGGAAAATATGCAGAGAATCTGGATATTGTATGTTATTATGTTCTCTTTGAATTGTTTGAATGCTGAGGAAAAAGCAACAGCTGCTAAAAGATATTTGTTTATAAATGCTTTTGAATTAATCCAAGATAGGTATTTTGAAAATACCTTGAGTTCAAAATTGAAGTCAAAGTTATGTTGCTTTGGAGAAGAAGTTTTGCTATTGTTTCCACAGAAAATAAGAAGCTGTAGATTCATTTTGCATTAAGAAAAAATTAGGTTCTAACCAAGGAAGACCCCCCTGAGCAACCTCTGATAGGAGGAATGGCCCAGATATCAAAGTTCCACATTCAAAACTGTTCAAAGACTGCTGCCTGAGATAATCAAGCCCTCACAAAATACTGCATGCAGTGCAGGACTTGACCTTAATTCAAAATTTTCTTTAGGTCCCCGATAAAATTATCAGTGCCCCCAATAGCAGAAAGTATCCGGAAAACTACACCCACATTCCCATAAAATATATTATGGATGTTTGTCTTTGCTTAGAATGCCGGTTAGCAAGTTGTTATAGATAAGGGTCAGAAGAAAAGCTGAACAAATAAGATTCAATTTAGAGTTCTTGTTTGAAAAATAAAAGGGGACAGTGCTACGAGACAATGATCTGTACCTATCATTTGTTTTTTAAATAAACGCTGATTGGCCAGTAGTTATTGGTTGAGTCCATTTTGGGTCCGTGAAATCTATTATTTCCATTATTTCTCTGTCTAGTTTTTGAATGAATGACTTGTTCTTGGTGGGACTTGAGTGGTGAAAAGTCCCACTATTAATGTTGAGGTTAGATGTGTGATTTAAGCTTTAGTAATATTTCTTTTACAAATGTGGGTGCCCTTGCATTTGGAACATAGATGTTAAAAACTGAGATATCATCTTTGGTGGATAAAATGTCCCCCATATATTTTGATTAATTTTGATTTGAAGTCTAGTTTGTAACATATAAGGATAGCTACATCAGATTCGCTTCTTAGGTCCATTTGATTGAAAATCTTTTTTTCAACCTCTTTACTCTGAGGTAATGCCATTCTTTGATGTTTAGGTATGTTTTTGCCAAGCAGAAAGATGTATCCTGTTTTCGTATCCATTCTGTTAGCCTGGCCTTTTTATTGAGAAATGGAGTCCTAATGGTAGTTGGGAAATATTAATGAAAGAGCCAGTTATTATTAATTTATTTTCATCTATTGCATCTGTTCACTTACAGATTTTCCGATTTCTAAGATTTTCCTCATATTTTGTGTTTTCTTTATTGTTTTCATTTTAACTTTTAGATATTCTATAATTTCCTTCACTTGTTTGGTTTTTTGTTTTGTTTTGTTGGTTTTTCATGGCATTTTTAAGGGATTTATTGATTTCCTCTGATTTTTGTTTATCTTTACCTCAGTTTCTTTAAGAGTGTTTCAGTTTCCTCTTTAAAAACCACTATCTTAAATTTTCATCAAAGTGCTTTTAAAGTCATTTTCTTGTGGTTTTGCTCTATATTGGAATATTCAGTTCTTCTTGTAGGATAGCTGAGGCTCTGATGGTGCCTTATTGCCATGGCTGTTTTTGATTGTATTCTTACTCTGTATTTAGGCATCTCTGGGTTTGAGATAATTAGGTCTAGGTCATGAATTATGAGTTTGTCTTTGTTGGATAGGTGTTTTGTTTCTTGATTCATATTTTCTCTTTGGTATTCTGGTCTTCGTGGCTTACATTTCTGACAGCCAGTGTGACCTCTGATCTGAGTATGATGAGGGAGGAGGAAGGGCTATGGGACGTGCCTTGAGGACAGAATCTCAGGAGCGGGGCAGTTCTTCTGGCAGGCTAATCATTCATCTATTCTTTGACTATTGTGACTTGAACCTCAGCAGCAGAGTGAGTTCAGGGGCCAGCAGCAGTGGGAATGGTGAAATGGGAAGGTAAGGACTATGGGATGGGTCTTGGGGAATAGAATCAACGGGAGTGGGGCAGTTCAGCTGGCAGACAGGTCACTCATTTATTCTTCTGACTGGTGTGACTTGAACCTGAGTAGTGGAAGCTCTATCAGTATAGGGGTAGGGCCCACTTGATAAGGTGAAGGGTGAGGGTTGAGGAATCCTAACCCCTGACTTCTCAATGCACACTCTAACACCAGAAGGGCCTATACTAATGTTCTACAAACTCTAAGATACCACAGATACCAGCCCAGACTAATGTATCCAGAAAAACATTCCCTTCACAATAGATGGAAAAAATAAGAATAGGAAAATGGAGGCTATGATTGAAAAAAATTTAGGTAATGTTTGCCTATAAATCCAGCTCTAAGGAAGGAGCCAGAGTAAAAACCCCAACCTAAAAAAGGTTAACCATCTCCACAAAACACAAGTTATAAATAATCCCTGACAAATCAAAAAAGGAAACGCATACACACACACAAACACACACACACAAACACACACAACATACACACACTAGTAACAACAACAACATAACCAGAATCAGTAAACACTGCTCACTTGATATTTTTCTACATCAATGGACTCAATTCCCAATAAAAAGACACAGACTAACAAAATTGTAGAATGGTTGTAAAAACAGTTTCCATCCTTCTGCCACATCCAAGAAAACACACCTTCACAACAAGGATAGACAGGGCAAAATGATAGAAAAAGATATTCCAAGCTAACAGATATAAGAAGTAAGTTGGTGTAGCCATTTTAATACCTGAAAAAATAGCCTTCAAACAAAACTAATCAGAAGAGAAAGAAAAGGATACTATATACTGGTGAGGAAAAAAATCACCAAGGCAACACTTCAGTTCTTAAAACCTATGCCCCAAACACAAGGGTACCCATTTTAAATAAATAAATAAAAACCTACTACAGTGTAAATTGCATACCGTCCCTCACACTCTGATAGTGGAAGACTTCAAGACTTACTCCTGCCAATAGAAGGGTATCCAGACAAAAACCAGAAAGAGAAATGCTGGAGCTAACAGATGTTGCAAACCAAGCACACCTAATAGATATTTATAGAACATTTCATTCAAATACCAAAGAAGAATATTCCTTCTTCCTAGCACCTAATGGAACATGCTCCAAAATTGACCACATGAGACATAAAGGGAAATCTCAACACATACAAGAAAGTTGACAAACACCCTGCCATCCTAATTGACTACCGTGGATTAAAGTTGCATACTCAACAATGAAAGAAAGCTTACAAACTCTTGGAAACTTAATGAATGAAAAAAATTAGTAAAGACAGAAAATGAGAAATACATTTATAAACTCTAGAATTGAATGAAAATGAATAAACAGCTACACACCTAAAAGCTCTATAACAAAAAAGAAGAAATGCATCCAAGAGAAGTAGATGTCAAGGAATAATTAAACTTAGGACTAAAATAAATAAAATATGAAACAAACAAAAAAACATTATAAAGAATCCACAAGAAGTTAATTCCTTGATAAAAATCAATAATAATTCGAAATTAAATTAAAAAATGAAAAGAAATATAGTAATAGACATGTAAGAATATTCAAGGAATAAAAAGTACATTCTTTTTTTTTAAGTCCAGGTTTTGTTTATTTTGGCACAAAATAATATAATTATGAGTCAAATAATTGGCTTTTTTTGAGAGCAACTTATCTAGCTGAATGAGACATCATACTAGATTAAACAATAGTAGATAAAATAGCACTATACTTTGAATTAAACTGTGTTTCCTTTGTTACTCCACTGTTGGACTCTCTTCATTTTGTACTGATGATATGAAAACTCCAAAATTTGCAGTTATTTAATGTGAAAAATTTCTCAAGTTATCATGTTTGGAATCTGAACAAACCCAGTTTTTCCTGAATCCACACCAGTGCCTCAGCCTGTCCGAGTTGTGCCTTTCTGACTAACCACATCCTTTGTGGCCTTTGTCATTTGGTCACTAACCACTTTGAACATGGTTCCCTAATTCCATCATCCAAAGCAGAGGCTTGTAAATTCTTGAACCTGCATGAGGTGGGTCAGAGGACAAGAGGATATATGGCTATTAAGTAAGATTAGGTAAGCAGGCTTAAAGGGGTGGTAGTCCCTGGAGCCAAGTAAGAACTTTGTTCACGGCAATGAGAATCCTTCTTTCCTTAGGGCAAAACACTCAAATGCACACAAGTTACACAAACTCATACTCATACACATGTATATGAGGCATGTTTATATTTCTGTAAAGTTACCTCAAGTCCGTTTCAGAGATGTTAATTCTTCCATTTCTTCCTGTATTACATGCAGGTTATATTTCTAAATATCCTTCAGGGAAAGAGATTTGTCATGATGAAACCCTTACCGAGAGGAAATCTGACTTCACATTTTAGAAGAAAATCAATTCTGTTTCACTAATATATTAAAGGGGATGTGAAATGGAAAATTTTATATGGCTAACAACAGAGAATTCTTGTAAATTGCTGAAACATGAAATAACCAAATAAACTTTATTATTGAGATGGGTTTCTTAAGAGCATTAATGTGTAATATAACTAACTTCTCGAACTTGTTAAACCATAAAGAACTACAGCAATTTCATAACATAGAGTACAATGTATATAAAATCATGTAGCATAAAAATTCTCAGCTGCTCAGGTGGCAAGAAGTTTCCAGGGGACAGTTTCATAGACCTGCAAATACTGCACTTCTTTCCTTGACTTCCCCATCCCACTTAAGCAAAACAGCAGGGCAACTTCCTCTGCCTCTGAATGTGCAAATTCCTTTAGTTTGTGCATTTTTTTAATTAATTTATTATATTTTCCATTATTTAAAACAATTTTCAAATTCAAATACACTTTGATCATATTCTTCCTCTCCTCAAGTCCCCTTCAGATCTTTTCCCATCCCTACCCACCCAACTTTAAGTTCTTTCTTTAACAAGAAGCAAAAATCCTATACAGCAATAAAATCTTCCAAAAACTTAGAAACAAGAAAGTCATACCAAGAAAAAGAAAGAAAAAAAGAATGAAAACAAACAAAAAAGCCCAACTTGTAACCAAATAAAGCACAGACAAAATCCTGTGGAGTCCAACTATATGTTGTTGGTCAATTACTCCTGAACATGAGGCTTGCCCAGAATTAGTTGACATGTCTCAGTGTCACTCATCGTAGAAAACTGATTGTCTCTCCCCTAACTGGTATAAGTGATAGTTCAGTTGTTAACCTTTTTTTTTTTTTTTTGTCAAAGCCTCCGTTTATTAGGGACAGGGTAACAACTTATATACCCCTGAATGAGGGCTTGGGGAGCAGGGCACAGGAGCATGGAATCTGGCCGCGTGGTCCCGGTCAACGCAACCTACATCCGGTCAGGTAGGCCAAGAAGTCAGGAGTTGCCACACCTAGTTCCCTGGATAGCTGGAATTTAAGGCAGTTCCGCTATCAGATTAGGTTCGTTAGCAATTAGCGAATAGCTAATTGGGTATGGGGCAGGTTTTGCCAATAGGACTATTCTTAACATAATTATGGGTTTGGGGTTCCCTGCAGGCTCCCCAAGGTGATGGTTTCTGTAACAATCTTTAGGGGGGAAACGGCTCCCGACATATTCCCTCCTTTCTTATATAAAGGCAAGTAGTTATAGGTGGAGGGCACCAAGACAGAGTCAACCATGGTGTCAGATCTAAAGGAGAAGGGACTGGGACAAGGAGAGATCCTCCCTCTCGACTGGTGAAGCAATTTACCTCTGCTGGGAACAGAGGGGTGCCTTATGAGTAGCATTAGTTTCTTGGAGCTTCTCAAATAAAAGGTATCTAGTAGGATTAAAGTAAGCAGATCACAGGGCACCCTGTCTTAGGCTATGTGGAGAGCGCCCTCGTACCTAAAACCATGCCCATGTTGAGGCCGGCCCTGTACGGCCTCTGTATGGTTTGAAATTTAGGTGAGGATCCACACTAACTCCCGTCATTGGGCCCCTGTGTCTATCATTAATGAAAAATCTGTGAGGTGCTCCTTAAACAAAAGATATGATATAATTTTGGCACCAATAACTCCATCTCCAGACAAGAAGAAAGGGGCACCTTCCAAACCCAGTATTCACCTTTTAGTCTGGCCCATGGTATGTCCTCCTTCCTAAATGCCTACTCCACAAAAAGTTACGCTGTGCTTGCCTGTCATCAATTAGGGAGGGTGAAAAAGGGATCAAAATCTAAAAATTCTTAACATATGCATTAAACCCAAACACTTTACAGCATGTGTCAAACCTTTCCCAACATCTATAAGCAGTTACAAATATCATTAGATCAATTTCAGTAAGAGTACAATGACATAGCATTGTTGTCAAGTACCACCATTTTCAGACTCTGAGCAACAGTCACAGGAACCCCAATCTTTCCCCTTCTTAAGTGAAGAGGTTAGTATTTTAATTAAAATGAGTTCTGTGTCCCAAAGATTAAAACAGTCTGATGTCCAGTCTGCATCTCAGCTCCAAAGCAGACCAGAGTTCAAGCTGCAGAAGCAGTTTAGCACTTGTGCTTCAGGGCCGGTGGGATTCCTGGGTGAGGTGGAGCTGGATTCAGCTATCTGAAGCACATCCTGGCATTATCTCAGCCGGGTCTTTCTGGACTCAGGAGGCAGAATTGACACCCTGTAGAGTGGAGCAGCAGGTTCTGTTATCAGGGACTCCTCTCCTTGGGGGCAGGAAAAGCCAGACTAAGGATTTCTCTGCAATCGCCTCAGTGAACTCCTCTGTGTCCTGCAGCGCAGCCTCGACATCAGGCCCAGCTTTTATTTTCTTTCTGTGAAAAAAAGCATAAACATATCCCTATCACCAAATATATATAGGTCGGGTTTTTTCATAATGCATTGCAAGGGCTTTTCCACCTTGCCCTAGCAAAAGTCAGCTTGGTGTTATCATGTCAGATCCGTTTGCATCTGGATCTACTTGCAAGTTTCATAAGCTGCTTACAAGGAGCCTTATTATGCTCCATAATATTTTTTATTATTATTATTACCCCTATATGCAGTTCCTCCATTGGAGAGAGCCATTTGTAAAATTTAGCATAAAATCCTTTAAGGGATTTTTTTGCTAGTAACATTAGCAAAATACAGTTGTGTGAATTGTAGCAATAATCATCTGGGGATCAAGCCATTTTTTTAGCTTTTATCCTGCCCTTTTGTACCAGACAGGCTACTGGTTTAAATTAAGAGTTTAATATCTTAATTGGCAAAACTTGAGAAGATTTTGCCATAAACAGCATTTTTTTATAAAAATGTTGTAGAATAAGTTTTATATTTAATATGCACACTTGCCATAGCTGCATTATAATTAATATACTGTATTTATTGATTATTGTATACTTTACCTGTTGATTTATATTTTACCTGTTTGAGTACCTGTTAGGCAGCTTTAAGCTCTCTCTATTGGAAACTGTTTTTTTTTTATTTTATTTTATTTTTCTATTCTAAGATGACTCCCTTAATTAAGATGTGTGCTTCTCTGCTCCCCTAACCAACCTTCCTTTATCCCAAACATCCCGTTTCCCCAGGTTCCCCCATCCTCCCCTTCTCACATTTCTCTCCCCTTCTCCCCTCACCCCCCCTCCCACCACACCCCCAAGATCCCAAATTTTTGTCCGGCAATCTGGTCCACTTCCTATAACCAGGAGGATAGCTATATGTTTTTCTTTTCGGTTCACCTTCTTATTTAGTTTCTTTAGGATATCAAATTATAGACTCACTGACCTTTATTTATCTCTAGAAACCAATTATGAGTGAGTACATCCCATGTTCATCCTTTTGGGTCTGGGTTACCTCACTCAGGATAGTGTTTTCTATTTCCATCCATTTGCATGCAAAATTGAAGTCATTGTTTTTTACCGCTGAGTAGTATTCTAATGTATATATATTCCATACTTTCTTCATCCATTCTTCCATTGAAGGGCATCTAGGTTGTTTCCAGGTTCCAGCTATTACAAATAATGCTGCTATGAACATAGTTGAACAAATATCCTTGTCATACGATCGGGCATCTCGTGGGTATATTCCCAAGAGCTGGCATTGCTAGGTCCATGGGTAGGTTGATCCCAAATTTCCTGAGAAACCGCCACACTGCTTTCCAAAGTGGTTGCACAAGCTTGCATTCCCAACCAGCAATGGATGAGGGTACCCCTTTCTCCACAGCCTCTCCAGCAAAGGCTATCATTAGTGTTTTTGATTTTAGCCATTCTGACAGGTGTAAGGTGATATCAATGTTGTTTTGATTTGCATTTCCCTGATCGCTAAGTAGGGAGGCCGAGCATGACCTTAAGTGCCTTTGGCCATTTGAACTTCTTCTGTTGAGAATTCTCTCTTCAGATCAGCGCCCCATTTTTTAATTGGGTTCATTAGCATTTTTTAAAGTCTAGTTTCTTTTTTTTTTCAATTTAGGGATTGTTTTATTGCATAATAATATTACTCAATAACTTGTTACTTCAGAGACTATTGCATACTCAATCAAAATCAAAAGTTGCATATTAACACGAAGTTGGACATTCCACTCTCTAACCAAGTAGTTTACAATAATTCTCAGTTTGCTCTGTCAATCTGGAAAATGGAGAAAGTCATACATACATAAAGTAGTAGTGATAATTTAAAATAATAATATTATTAAAATATATGGACTACAAGTTGAATGTCTAGGTTCTCCTTGTTTAACTGCATTCATGAGAGATTAACAATCTTACAGGTATATTGTTTCTCTTTCACATAGGGGTTTGACTTGAGTGATTTCAAATTGCTACTGAAATTTAGGTCACACAGTGATTATGTCCATATGTCTTTAAATTTGAAGACAATAATAGCATTTCATTAATAATCATTATTAGCTATTTAGTCAGTGGGAGTTAAAAATATTTGGGTGTATTAATATGATGGTTCATATTAAAAGGACTGAGTGTGCTTGTGAAGAATTAAAGAATTATCTTTATATGTGAATTCAAAAGAGGACATGCATTCTGATGGAGATCAAGGAATGTTTTATACAAGGGAATTGGAGGGGACAAAAGGGAAGTTGGAAATGATGCAATTATCTCAAAAATAGTATGTTTTATTTACAAAAGAAACCTAGCTAGCACTGACTAAGCACACATGCATTCATCACTCCCCTTTTTCCACTGTTTACAAAAGATGCCCAAATGATTCAAGCTCCTGATATCTTGGCCTCCCTGGCATGATGTTATGTTATCTGAGACTGTGAACTAAATTCAAACCCTCTCTCCCCTGAAATTTCTCTCATCTGAACATTTTACAGCAGCGATAGAAAGAAAACCAGGACAATTAGCTGTGAGATTTGTCTAAAGGAATTTACCTATTAGAAATATCTCAGTATGATTGGGGTCTTAAACATAAGCATAACAATGACTGATTTCTAAATAAATTTTATGCTTTTAGATGCAATAAACAGTATTTAATATTTATGCAAAGTCCATCTCTTAAAGTTTTTCCAATTTTACACAATATTTACATTTCGCAAATGTTCCAGTACAGCTGAGCTGGAAACCATCAACCCTCAAAATCAGGCTTCTCACCCGGACTGAAATCTCAAGTCCAAGTCAGGAGCGGAAGAGAGAGAGAGCACGGCAGGGAGCTCAGGACCGCGTGGGTGCACAAAATCCACACACTGAGACAGTGGGGATGTTCTGCCAGAGAACTCACCAAGGCCAGCTGGCCTGGGTCTGAAAAAGCCTGGGTTAAAACCGGCCTCGCTGAACATAGCGGACAATGAGGACTAATGAGGACTACTGAGACCTCAAGAACAATGGCAATGGTTTATATATATATATATATATTTATATTTATTTATTATGTATACAACATTCTGCCTCCAGTGTATGCCCACATGCCAGAGGAGGGCGCCAGACCTCTTTACAGATGGTTGTGAGCCAACATGTGGTTGCTGGGAATTGAACTCAGGACCTTTGGAAGAGCAGCTCTTCCAAAGGCAATGGGTTTTTGATCCTACTGCACCTATTGGCTTTTTGGGAGCCTAGGCAGTTTGGATGCTCACGTTACTAGACCTGGATAGAGGTGGGTGGTCCCTTGGACTTCCCCACAGGGCAGGGAACCCTGATTGCTCTTTGGGCAAATGAGGAAGGGGGATTTGGACTGGGGGGAGGGGAGGGGAGGCGGCGGTGGGGAAGAGACAGAAATCTTTAATAAATAAATAAACAACTTCTAAAGAAAAAAAATCAGGCTTCTCTGAATAAGACTGTAGATTCCACAGTCAGTGGGTATAACCACAAGTATTTAAAGTTCCATTCAAGCCGGGCGGTGGTGGCGCACGCCTTTAATCCCAGCACTTGGGAGGAAGAGGCAGGCGGATCTCTGTGAGTTCGAGACAAGCCTGGTCTACAAGAGCTAGTTCCAGGACAGGCTCCAAAACCACTGAGAAACCCTGTCTCGAAAAACCAAAAAAAAAAAAAGAAAAAACTACAGTTCCATTGACCTGTAATGTACATGTACACACACAAGAATAGGAGCCATGCTATTTGGAAGATGGGGGAACACATGCAGAAAATTATATTTTAGTGTAAATAAGGAACTGTCAAAATAAAAATTAAAAGTTATGTTTGTAATTTATTGTTTTGAGTTATTTGCTTTGATATAATGTGAGACCAGTACCTCCAAATTTACTGGCTAAAAATCTCTCAAAAAGATATACATACTGTTCTTTTTGCTTTTCTATTTCTGTTTTCTCTGAATTTTTTTCCAAAATAATATACTTTTATTTAGTGATGAACAAATGAACAGAAAATGAGAAAGAAAACTTCACTGTTGTTGAAATATACTTAGAAAAGAGTACATTTAGCTTTATATGTTTCCATTGGTTTCTTTTTTTTTTTTTGTCAAAGCCTCCGTTTATTAGGGACAGGGTAACAACTTATATACCCCCCTGAATGAGGGCTTGGGGAGCAGGGGCACAGGAGCATGGAATCTGGCTGCGTGGTCCCAGTCACGTAACTACATCCGGTCAGGTAGGCCAAGAAGTCAGGAGTTGCCACACCTAGTTCCCTGGATAGCTGGAATTTAAGGCAGTTCCGCTATCAGATTAGGTTCGTTAGCAATTAGCGAATAGCTAATTGGGTGTGGGGCAGGTTTTGCCAATAGGACTATTCTTAACATAATTATGGGTTTGGGGTTCCCTGCAGGCTCCCCAAGGTGATGGTTTCTGTAACAATCTTTAGGGGGGGAAACGGCTCCCGACATATTCCTCCTTTCTTATATAAAGGCAAGTAGTTATAAGTGGAGGGCACCAAGACAGAGTCAACCATGGTGTCAGATCTAAAGGAGAAGGGACTGGGACAAGGAGAGACCCTCCTCTCGACTGGTGAAGCAATTTACCTCTGCTGGGAACAGAGGGGTGCCTTATGAGTAGCATTAGTTTCTTGGAGCTTCTCAAATAAAAGGTATCTAGTAGGATTAAAGTAAGCAGATCACAGGGCACCCTGTCTTAGGCTATGTGGAGAGCGCCCTCGTACCTAAAAACCATGCCATGTTGAGCCGGCCTGTACGGCCTCTGTATGGTTTGAAATTTAGGTGAGGATCCACACTAACTCCCCGTCATTGGGCCCCTGTGTCTATCATTAATGAAAAAATCTGTGAGGTGCTCCTTAAACAAAAGATATGATATAATTTTGGCACCAATAACTCCATCTCCAGACAAGAAGAAAGGGCACCTTCCAAACCCAGTATTCACCTTTTAGTCTGGCCCATGGTATGTCCTCCTTCCTAAATGCCTACTCCACAAAAAGTTACGTGTGCTTGCCTGCCATCAATTAGGGAGGTGAAAAAAGGGATCAAAATCTAAAATTCTTAACATATGCATTGAACCCGAACACTTTACAGCATGTGTCAAACCTTTCCCCAACATCTATAAGCAGTTACAAATATCATTAGATCAATTTCAGTAAGAGTACAATGACATACATTGTTGTCAAATACCACCATTTCCAGACTCTGAGCAACAGTCACAGGAACCCCAATCTTTCCCCTTCTTAAGTGAAGAGGTTAGTATTTTAATTAAAATGAGTTCTGTGTCCCAGAGATTAAAACAGTCTGATGTCCAGTCTGCATCTCAGCTCCAAAGCAGACCAGAGGTTCAAGCTGCAGAAGCAGTTTAGCACTTGTGCTTCGGGGCCGGTGGGATTCCTGGGTGAGGTGAGCTGGATTCAGCTATCTGAAGCACATCCTGGCATTATCTCAGCCGGGTCTCCCTGGACTCAGGAGGCAGAATTGACACCCTGTAGAGTGGAGCAGCAGGTTCTGTTATCAGGGACTCCTCTCCTTGGGGGCAGGAAAAGCCAGACTAAGGACCTCTCTGCAATCGCCTCAGGAACTCCTCTGTGTCCGCAGCGCAGCCTCGACATCAGGCCCAGCTTTTATTTTCTTTCTGTGAAAAAAGCATAAACATATCCTCGACCCCAAATATATATAGGTCGGGTTTTTTCATAATGCATTGCAAGGGGCTTTTCCACCTTGCCCTAGCAAAGGTCAGCTTGGTGTTATCATGTCAGATCCGTTTGCATCTGGATCTACTTGCAAGTTTCATAAGCTGCTTACAAGGAGCCTTATTATGCTCCATAATATTTTTTTTTTTATTATTATTACCCCTATATGCAGTTCCTCCATTGGAAGAGCCATTTGTAAAATTTAACATAAAATCCTTTAAGGGATTTTTTGCTATAACATTAGCAAAATACAGTTGTGTGAATTGTAGCAATAATCATCTGGGGATCAAGCCATTTTTTAGCTTTTATCCTGCCCTTTTGTACCAGACAGGCTACTGGTTTAAATTAAGAGTTTAATATCTTAATTGGCAAAACTTGAGAAGATTTTGCCATAAACAGCATTTTTTTATAAAAATGTTGTAGAATAAGTTTTATATTTAATATGCACACTTGCCATAGCTGCATTATAATTAATATACTGTGTTTGTTGATTATTGTATACTTTACCTGTTGATTTATATTTTACCTGTTTGAGTACCTGTTAGGCAGCTTTAAGCTCTCTCTATTGGAAACTGTTTTTTTTATTTTATTTTTTTTTCTATTCTAAGATGGCTCCCTTAATTAAGATGTGTGCTTCTCTGCTCCCCTAACCAACCTTCCTTTATCCCAAACATCCCGTTTCCCCAGGTTCCCCCCATCCTCCCCTTCTCACATTTCTCTCCCCTTCTCCCCTCACCCCCTCCCACCACACCCCCAAGATCCCAAATTTTTGCCCGGCAATCTGGTCTACTTCCCATAACCAGGAGGATAGCTATATGTTTTTCTTTCGGTTCACCTTCTTATTTAGTTTCTTTAGGATATCAAATTATAGACTCACTGACCTTTATTTATCTCTAGAAACCAATTATGAGTGAGTACATCCCATGTTCATCCTTTTGGGTCTGGGTTACCTCACTCAGGATAGTGTTTTTCTATTTCCATCCATTTGCATGCAAAATTCGTGAAGTCATTGTTTTTTACCGCTGAGTAGTATTCTAATGTATATATTCCATACTTTCTTCATCCATTCTTCCATTGAAGGGCATCTAGGTTGTTTCCAGGATTCGGCTATTACAAATAATGCTGCTATGAACATAGTTGAACAAATGTCCTTGTCATATGATCGGGCATCTCGTGGGTATATTCCCAAGAGTGGCATTGCTGGGTCCATGGGTAGGTTGATCCCAAATTTCCTGAGAAACCGCCACACTGCTTTCCAAAGTGGTTGCACAAGTTTGCATTCCCACCAGCAATGGACGAGGGTACCCCCTTCTCCACAGCCTCTCCAGCAAAGGCTATCATTAGTGTTTTTGATTTTAGCCATTCTGACAGGTGTAAGGTGATATCTCAATGTTGTTTTGATTTGCATTTCCCTGATCGCTAAGGAGGCCGAGCATGACCTTAAGTGCCTTTTGGCCATTTGAACTTCTTCTGTTGAGAATTCTCTCTTCAGATCAGTGCCCCATTTTTTAATTGGGTTAATTAGCATTTTAAAGTCTAGTTTCTTGAGTTCTTTATATATTTTGGAGATCAGACCTTTGTCTGTTGCGGGGGTTGGTGAAGATCTTCTCCCAGTCAGTGGGTTCCCTTTTTGTCTTAGTGACAGTGTCTTTTGCTTTACAGAAGCTTCTCAGTTTCAGTAGGTCCCATTTATTCAATGTTGCCCTTAATGACTGTGCTGCTGGGGTTATACCTAGGAAGCGATTGCCTGTGCCCATCTGTTGTAGGGTACTTCCCACTTTCTCTTCTATCAGGTTCAGTGTGTTCAGATTGATATTGAGGTCTTTGATCCATTTGGACTTGAGTTTTGTGCATGGTGATAGATATGGGTCAATTTTCTTTCTTCTACAGGTTGACATCCAGTTGTGCCAGCACCATTTGTTGAAGATGCTTTCTTTCTTCCATTGTATACTTTTAGCACCTTTATCGAAAATGAGGTGTTCATAGGTTTTTGGGTTAAGATCTGGGTCTTCTACACGATTCCATTGGTCGACTTCTCTATTTTTATGCCAATACCACACTGTTTTCATTACTGTAGCTCTATAGTAGAGTTTAAAGTCAGGGATGGTAATGCCTCCAGAAGTACCTTTATTGTACAAGATTGTTTTGGCTATCCTGGGTTTTTTGTTATTCCATATAAAGTTGATTATTGTCCTTTCAAGATCAGTGAAGAATTTTGATGGGATCTTGATGGGGATTGCATTGAATCTATAAATTGCCTTTGGTAGGATTGCCATTTTTACTATGTTGATCCTCCCAATCCAAGAGCAAGGGAGATCCTTCCATTTTCTGGTATCCTCTTCAATTTCTTTCTTCAATGCCTTAAAGTTCTTGTCAAATAGATCCTTCACTTCTTTGGTTAGAGTTACCCCGAGATATTTTATGCTGTTTGTGGCTATCGTGAAAGGTGATGCTTCTCTGATTTCCCTCTCTGCTTCCATATCCTTTGTGTATAGGAGGGGCGACTGATTTTTTGGGTTGATCTTGTATCCGGCCACATTACTAAAGGTGTTTATCAGCTGTAGGAGTTCTTTGGTGGAGTTTTTGGGGGTCGCTTATGTAGACTATCATATCATCTGCAAATAACGAAAGTTTAACTTCTTCCTTTCCAATTCGAATCCCCTTGATCCCCTTATGTTGTCTTATTGCTATTGCTAAAACTTCAAGCACTATATTGAAGAGGTATGGAGAGAGTGGACAGCCTTGTCGTGTTCCTGATTTAAGTGGGATGGCTTTGAGTTTCTCTCCGTTTAATTTGATGTTAGCTGTCGGTTTGCTGTAAATAGCTTTTATTATATTTAAGTATGACCCTTGTATCCCTAATCTCTCCAAGACTTTTATCATAAAGGGATGTTGAATTTTGTCAAAAAGCTTTTTCAGCATCTAATGAAATGATCATATGGTTTTTTTCTTTCAGTTTATTTATATGATGGATTACATTGATAGATTTTCGTATGTTGAACCAGCCTTGCATCTCTGGTATGAAGCCTACTTGATCATAATGGATAATGTTTCTAATGTATTCTTGGATACGGTTCGCCAGTATTTTGTTGAGGATTTTTGCGTCGATGTTCATGAGTGAGATTGGCCTGTAATTCTCTTTCTTGGTTGAGTCTTTGTGTGGTTTTGGTATCAGAGTGATGGTAGCTTCATAAAAGGAATTTGGCAATGACTCTTCTGTTTCTATATTGTGAAATACCTTAAGGGAGTATAGGTATTAGGTCTTCTTGGAAATTCTGGTAGAATTCCGCATTGAAACCGTCTGGTCCTGGGCTTTTTTTGGTAGGGAGGTTTTTGATAACAGCTTCTAATTCTTCGCGACTGACAGGTCTATTTAGATTGCTCACCTGGTCCTGATTTAACTTTGGTATATGGTATTTATCTAAAAAGTGTCCATTTCTTTTACATTTTCCAGTTTTGTGTCATACAGGCTTTTGTAGTAAGATCAAATGATTCTCTGAATTTCCTCTATGTCTGTGGTTATGTCCCCCTTTTCATTTCTGATCTTATTAATTTGCAGATTCTCTCTCTGCCGTTTGATTAGTTTGGATAGGGGTTTATCAATTTTGTTGATTTTCTCCAGGAACCAGCTTTTTGTTTCATTGATTCTTTGGATTGTTTTCTGTGTTTCTATTTTGTTGATTTCAGCCCTCAGTTTGACTATTTCCAGTCTTCTACTCCTCCTAGGTGAGTCTGCTTCTTTTTTCTAGAGCTTTCAGGTGGGCTGTTAAGTCTCCAATGTATGCTTTCTCTGTTTTCTTTAAGTGGGCACTAAGGGCTATGAACTTTCCCCTTAGGACTGCTTTCAAAGTGTCCCATAAGTTTGAGTATGTTGATTCTTTATTTTCATTGAATTCAAGGAAGACTTTAATTTCTTTCTTTATTTCTTCTTTAATCCAGGTGTGGGTCAATAGTTGACTATTCAGTTTCCATGAGTTTGCAGGCTTTCTGGGGGTAGCATTGTTGTTGAATTCTAACTTTAGTCCGTGGTGATCTGATAAGACACAGGTGGTTATGGATATTTTTTTGTAACTGTGGAAGTTTGCTTTGTTACCGAGGATGTGGTCAATTTTCGAGAAGGTTCCATGAGCTGCAGAGAAGAAGGTATATTCTTTCCTATTTGGGTGGAATGTTCTATAGATGTCTGTTAAGTCCATTTGATTCAATACCTCCACGTTAATTCTCTTATTTCTCTGTTAGGTTTCTGTCTGATTGACCTGTCCATTGGTGAAAGAGGCGTGTTGAGATCTCCCACTATTAGTGTGTGCGGTTTGATGGCGTCTTTGAGTTTTAGTAATGTTTCTTTTACATATGTGGGTGCTTTTATATTAGGGGCATAGATATTCAGGATTGAGACCTCATCCATCAATTGTTCCTGTTATGAGTATAAAATATCCCTCTCCATCTCTTCTGATTGATTTAAGTTTGGAAGTCAACTTTGTTAGGAAATTAGTATGGCCACACCAGCTTGTTTCTTAGGTCCATTTGCTTGATAAACCTTTTCCCATCCCTTTACTCTAAGTAGGTGCCTATCTTTGTGGTTGAGGTGTGTTTCTTGTAAACAGGCAGAATGTTGGATCCTGTTTGCGTATCCAATCTCTTAGCCTGTGTCTTTTTTATAGGTGAGTTGAGTCCATTGACATTAAGGGATATTAATGACCAGTGGTTTGCTAACTCTGGTCACTTTTTTAGTCATAGGGTTTGTGTGTTTGCCTTCTTTAGTTGGCTGGTAAAGGGTGTCTAGAAGTTTGAGTTATTGTGGTCATTGTTGGTCTCCTTGGTTTGTGATTTCCCTTCTATTACTTTCTGCTAAGGCTGGATTTGTGGCTACGTATTGTTTAAATTTGTTTTTATCCTGGAAAATATTTGTTTTCTCCATTTATAGTGAACGAAAGCTTGGCTGGGTATAGTAGTCTGGGCTTGCATCCATGTTCTCTTAGCTTCTGCAGTACATCTATCCAGGACCTTCTGGCTTTCATGGTTTCCATAGAGTAGTCAGGTGTAAGTCCTGATAGGTTTACCTTTTATAAGTAACTTGACCTTTTTCCTTTGCAGACTCTTAATATTCTTTCTTTATTCTGGATGAGTTTTGTGTTCTGATTATTATGTGGCGAGGAGATGTTTTTTTCTGGTCCAGTCTATTCGGTGTTCTGTATGCTTCTTGAACCTTCAAAGGAATATCTTTCTTTAGGCTGGGAAAGTTTTCTTCTATAATTTTATTAAACATATTTTCTGAACCATTGAGCTGTACTTCTTCTCCTTCTTGTATCCCTACTATTCTTAGGTTTGGTATTTTTATTGTGTCCCCATATTTCCTGAATGTTTTGTGACATGAGAATTTGTTGGTTTTGCTGTTTTCTTTGATCCAGTGTGTTAATTTTCTCTATGGTATCTTCAGTGTCTGACATTCTTTCTTCTACACCTTGCAATCTGTTGGGGTACACTTGTCTCTGTAGTTCCTGTTCGTTTACCCAGATTTTCCATCTCCAACCTTCACCTCGGTTTGTGTTTTCTTCATTACTTCCATTTCATTCTTCAGGTCTTGAACCATTTCCCTTACCTGTTTGATTGCATTTCTTGTTTCTCTTGGTTTTCTTGGGTATCTTTTGAGCGATTTATTCATTTCCTCTACCTTTTTTGTTTGTAATCTAATTGTTTGCCACGGCAGTTTTTCACCTCCTGTTTAAGGTCTTCTATTATTTTCAAAAAATTCACTTTTTGGGTCGATTTCTTCTACTTCTTCTGGAGTAGGTGTACAATTCTTCTTATTTCGGGATCCCTGGGTTCTGGTGATGTCATGTTGCCTTTCAGGTTGTTGGAGGAATTCTTGCATTGGCGCCTTCCCATCTCCTCTTTCAAATGAAGCCAAGAGAGGCCTGGTGTCTTGGTCCTGTCTTTGCTGTGCCTGAGTCTCTGTGTGTATCTCTTCAGTGTAGAACCAGGGACCGTCCTGCTGAGCTTGAACTCCTCAGTACCCAAACATGGATAACTTCGATCCAGATGGGACTCCTCAGCACCACCCCCAGTGATGTCTCTCCTGGTACCCGGATCTGGTCTCCCTGCTGCTAGGGTGTCTGGCGAACAAAGGGACGACCCCGCTTGGCAGGTAGGCCACCTAGAAAAAGGAGTCACCACCCACCCGAATGCCTTCCCAATTCGGACCCTGTCCCAGCGCCCAAACAGGCTGAGCTGGGAGCTGTTGTGTGGTTCAACGAGGGGAGGGGGGTCAGAGGTAGTGCGGAGTGCCTTGATGCAAGCTGGGTGGGACAGTAATGGAGAAGAGGTATCAAGGGAGGTACAGCCCCGGCAGACTGACCAGGGAGTGCAGGAGGGTGGGGAACGTCTGAGCTCCCTGTCCCCGGCTGCCGCCGCCGCCAGAAACTCACTCACCCAGCGATGGCCCTCCCGGCACCCGGATCCGATCTCCCCGCTGCCTGGGCGTCCCGCGACAAAGGACCGGCCCCGCTTGGTGCAGGCCGGCAACCTAGACAAAGGAGCCACCACCCCTCCCGAAT
>CAWTZC010000637.1:0-24813 GCA_963919715.1 Microtus obscurus
CAGAAATGGAAGACACATGGATCATGGAGCAGAGAATCTAAATCTGGACTCTGCTTTTGGTTGAATGACCGCAAAAGGAAGCACTTTTCGTTCTTTCTTTTACTGTGACACCAATGTGTTAATTGGTAACTCAAGGTTAATCACTAACTGCTTAATCTACAGAGATCATGATGTGTTCAAGTGATAGATATTTAATAGTGATGGATGACAAATTATAATGGATGGATAATTTCAAATGCCATATAAATCATGATATGAGGGAAGATCAGAACATATTAAATAAATGTTGGCTTCTTTGTGATCCATGTATATTGTACACATGATAAAATGAACCAATTTTATTTACTTAATAGAGAATACAGAATCGTAAAGCTCTTTACAGATGTGAATCAGATATGCAGGAGGTGGTGATGATCACTATGTATGTATTGTTGAGTTTGTGGACAGTGGTTCAGAAGAGGGACAGAGCAAGGTCCCAACAGAGGGATGACCATAGAAACAAAGCAGAAGCACTGGGAGATAGAAGGAAGCATTCTATGAATATGTAATGTCACTAATGTTATCAGCTTCATTATTAGTTTATTACCAGTGAGGTGAGTTATGAGTTGACTTTTATGATAACAGAAAATAAATTTTAGATAATATTTGTGCTATGACAATAGACTATGGGATATCAGAAAGAATTTAACAAAATAAACCTAAAACATTTATATCCAGGCGAAGATTTGGTGAACCAGACTCCAACTGAGCCTTTGAGAGGGACTCGAGCTAGCTCTCTGAGATGATGCTCAGAGTGTTGGGAATATTTCCGAGCAGCCTGCTGATGCAAAGTAATCCAATCAAACCAAACCAGACCAAATTATGATATCCAGGTTTAACAAGACATCTCCGCTTCCCGGTGGCCCTGAGGGAAAATGGAAAAGTTGCCAATTGACCACCTGATAGAAAGAGAGAAAATCATGTGTGTTTACGTTAAGAGCAGTTTTTTTATTTATTTATTTATTTATTTATTTATTTATTATGTATACAGTGTTTATCTGTGTGTATGCCTGCAGGCCAGAAGAGGGCACCAGACCCCATTACGGATGGCTGTGGAGCCACCATGTGGTTGCTGGGAATTGAACTCAGGACCTTTGGAAGAGCAGGCAATGCTCTTAACCTCTGAGCCATCTTCCAGCCCCTGGTGGGAGCAGTTTAATAGCCTGGGTGGACTGGTCTTGACCTTTCCTGGGGAGGGGTCAAGGTTCAGCAGCAAGAACAGGGAAGCTAAGATGGGATGTTGGAAGCTATGATTGCAATCCATACTGTTTGTATAAGGGGTGACAGGAAGCTGAGATGATATTTATGACCAACATTTTAGGCTCTCTCTTGAAAAGGTATAACTCAAGTGTGGACACTTCCTGTGGCATGAGGGGAGATGGAGAAGGAAAAGTGGGTTTACACTCAGCAAGAGGTGTGGCTGGACGATTCTGTTTACTGTCATCCCAGAGATGCCAGATCTGTTCCTTGAGGAGTGTAAGAAGGCGGTTAGAGAAAAAATATTGCTATTAGGCCATCAGTTTGTATCACCGGAGATACCAAAGGCAGCTGAGGAGCAGAGAGCCCTTTATCTTGGCATCTTGGAAAAACGTGGAGGTGGAAGGTCCCTAACTGCTGGACAGACCAAGTGTCCTGAGTAGGTGCCCTCTTGAGCCTGAAGAGATGGTACCAGCATGAGCTTGGCAGCCGGACAGGGCTGGTGAGGAATTACCAGGTGAGGTCCTGTCCTTGGAGGTTCCAAGAGACCTAGGAGTTAACTACTGTTTGAAGAGTACTGTCCCCCTGGCAAGAGGGACAGGTTTAGGGGTATTAAAGGTCCACTGGTGTGTGCAGGTAGACAACTGTCAGCATGTGAATGGAGAAAAGGACCTCAGAAGGAGAGGTAGGTAGGTACCCCACCAGTGGGAAGAGTTTGGAGTGGAAGGTGAATGGTTAAAAAGAAAAAAGGGCCTGTCATAAAGCAGCTCAAAAGGGCTCAAGCCAGGGTAGTGAGGGGTGGCTCTGGGGAGCAGGTGGGGGCAATGGGAGAAGGGAGGCCATGGACAACCTGAGTTCATGGGAGAGCTTGATTAATATTGGTTTGAGGCTATGACCATTGGCCCTCTCATTTCCTCAGCAAGGATTATGGATGGTAAGTGGGGGTGTAATTTCTAGGAGATATTGAGAGCTTCTGTACAAAGCTCCATGACCCTGGACGTGAAGTCTGGGCCTTATAATTCATCTCAATGGTTCATGCGACACCAAACCAATAATGATGTGTTCCAGGAGTACGAGGCACTCACCTCACCATTTCCCAGAAGGTTGGAAATGCTTCCTATTCATCCTGTAAAATTGTCCACAAGTGTTAAGAGAAGACAGAGTTTTTATGAATAGGAATAGAAGTGTCAACTTCTGCCAATCTTCACCTGGTTAAATCCATGAAGCTGGCAGTGTAGAGACGTGTGTTTGACATGTCTGGCAGAGGAGTAACTGTAAAATATGGTCTCAGAGATGGGTGGGGTCAAAAAGGGTTCCAAAAAGTGGGAACAAAGCAAACAAGTGTGTGTAAGGTCTGGTGGATGTCTGCAAATGATTGGCGATGCCTGGTTTTGAGGAAGAATGAGACTGTTATTTAAATAGAACCATCCATCCTTTGTTTTTGTATGCCCTCCCCCTTTTATAAACTAGACTCTTCTTTTAGTTAGTAACAGAGATGATAGGAGGAAGTTAAGGTCAGGGCCAGGTCTGTGAAATCCAAGGAGCTAAAGCCCAGGCCCCAGGCCACTGAGTCGGGCTTTGGCATGGCCTACAACCACTGGGTCCTTGGAGGACTGGTGTCCCCAACAGTGAATAATGTTTACTGTCCGGGGAGCTGAGGTTGTAGCTAACAGGAAAAGTGGGGACTGCGGGAGTGTATCGTCCTTGGTAGTAAGGAAGCGCTTTTCTTCCAAGAGGTAGAATGAGTATGGGCTATTAAGAAGGCATATTTAGGTCGACAGATATTAGCCCTATTGGTCTTTAAGACTATGTGTCCTAGACATATTGATCTCAGCTTTTTGTGAGGAGGCTCCATGGGTGGTAGGTCACCTCAACTCTTAGTGGGAAGTGACTGCTGCATACACTGTCTGAATGGTTTCCTGATTTATTTAGAAGGGAAAACTTCTGTCAACAAACAGGGTGAGTTTGGGATCCGTAAGGGAGCTGGTCCAGGAGACCCATCCCTAGGTGAGGTTAAAAGCTTCTACAGCCTCTGGGCAAGAGGAGGCATCTCACAGAGAAGTGGCAACAGATGATGGGCTGGGGTGGGTAGAGATCCTGTGGATATCTCTGTGGCTGCCTGGAACAGAGGCTGTAACAGCAAACTTAGGGATCTAATGGCAGAAGAACCCTAGTGGGCCCAAAAATAAGATCTGAGCCCTTGTGGTTAGATGCTGTAAATCCTGCAGGGCCTGAACCTTGTCAGAGGTGAGGGTCTTAGACCCCAGGCTAAGTTGAACACCCAGATATACCACTGTAGGAAATCACAGCTGAGCCTTAGTTGGTGGGACTCACTATCCCAGGGATTTGAGGAAGCTGAGGAACACAGAGGGGTAATGGCCGTTGGGACAGAGACGATGAAGGACTGCAGAAGAAGTAGGTCGTCCATGTGCACTGGAGGAGCAGTGCTAGAACCTGCATCAAAGTTTGAGAAATCTTGAGAGCAGAGCTTGGCCGGAAATGGGGCTGTCCTGAAAACCCAGAGGGAGAACAGTCTATGTAAGCAGTCTGGAGGATCAGGAGTCAGGGTCCTCCCAGGTGAAGGCAAAGAGGATGTATGAATCAGGGTGTAAAGGGACAAGAAGGCATCTTTTAAGTCCAAAAGAGTAAAGTAGGAGGTGGTAGGAGAGTTGTTAGACAGGAGATTGGGCTGTTAACCAGAGGGTGAACAGAGTTTAACTGCCTCATTTATGAGGCAGAGGTCTTGAATCATGTGGTAAGCACCAGGGGGCTTACACTTGGGAAGAATTGGAGGTTGTTGTAGATGAGTTGATGGATTAAAAGTCCTTGAGAGAAAAAGGAGATCTGATAATAGGCCTGGTGGTGGGTTTCCCCAGGACTGGGAATCTGGAAGGGGAAGGATGAAGGGTCTTTGAGGTGACCTAGGACTGACTGGTGGTGAGTAACAACCACAGGAGTAGAAGTGTCCTGTACTTTTGGGATCTAATGATCAGGGAGAGTAGGGACAGGAGCAGTCATGGGGTCGGAACCAGATGTGAAGCCATGAAGGAGAAGAAAGTGTGACTCAGGAGAGTATGGGGGAGGGGCTGAAGGGAGGTGTGGCCCTGAATTGGCTAAGAATATCTTGTATCCCAGTAGAGGTTTAGGGCAAAGCAGTGTACACTAGGAAAGAATGAGAAAAAATTGTCCTCAGAATGTAGGGTAGTGGCAAAGTTTTAAGTGGGCGAGGAAAGAACAGGTCCTGTCTACACTCGTACTTGAAATTTGAGGGAAACATAAAGAACTTGGAGTAAGATGTTAGAACAGAATAGGTAGCTCCCGTGTGAAAGAAAATCAATGGACTTAACTGCTACCTGTAGCATTACCCTAGGCTCGGAGAAGTTTATATGGGCGTCCACTAAAAGTCTGGGCTGTGTCAATCCTCCTGCAAGACCAAGAAGTTCAAAGGCTGGGCACAGTCTTGCATTTGCCAATGTCTGTGAGGGTCTGGACCTCCATTGCATGTGGCATAGAGGTTGGCCCACATGGAGGTATTGTGATTTCTAGTGTCCACGTTGCTGGCAGATAGGGCACGGTCTCATAGGAGGCCCAGGACAATATCCTGCCAAAATGGACCATGAGACCGGGCATTTGAAGAAGCCTCACAGAAAAAGTTGACTTATTCTAGGTCTGGTGGGAGTGGAGCCTTGTGGTTTACTTCCCTAGTCCCCCTTCTGAGGGGTCCCTGTGGCCTCAGAGCAGCTTCTAAGACTTGAGCCAGGAGCCGTTTCTGCTCTTTGTTGCAGCTCTCACGTTTAGGGGAAGACTTAGCTGTTTTCCAGGCATTAAAAACTTTAAAGGACATTTTCACCAATTCCTGTATAGGGCTTGTTGACACTCTCGGCCTTTTAAAATTTTTTCTAATATCTGTGAACTGAGAAAATTAGCCAGCCAGGGCCGGTGGATCCTGCTGGGGAGGCTGGAGTCCAGTCTAGTATATTGGACCATGGTCTCTTGTAATCGATTTGAAATATGGCTGTTTGATCTCTCAGAGTTTAATTCCAGTTAACTCTACTTTTTCTGAGACCATTTTTATACCCTGAAGGAGGCAGGGAACCAGAGATAAGTCCCGCCTCTGTCAGCCACTTTGGCCAGGTTGGTAGTCCCAGTGTGTGTTCTGTGGTGGGTTCCATATCACTCCCCCCAGAGACTGCACTGTCTACCAGATGAGTCTGCTCTGCATTGTCTAACTGCCTGAATTCTACTTTGCTCTCAGGAGTGAGGTAGAAGCTTGGGGGCATAAAAGTCATGTCGAGATTAGATCATATGCCTGGGACAGATAACTAAACTCTTCAATATAAACAGAAAGATTGGCAGAAGAGAACCCAGCCACTTCTCAATCAGAGGGAGTTTCTGGAGTCGAAAAGGAACATGAACAGAGAATGCCATTGGCTCCTGCTACTTCCTGGAAGGCAGAAAAGGGTGGAGTTATGGTGTGAGATCTGGTGTTGGCGGAGACAGGGTAGGGGTTTGGAGGGTGAGCCCAGTGTCTAGAGTGGGTCCTAAGGTGAGGTGCAGGTGTAGGGGGTAAGGGAGGAAGGTGGTACTGGCATTGTGCTGCATTTCTGGTTGCAAGGAAGGGGTTGGTGGTGGCGGGTAAGAGATGGAGAATGTTGCTCCAGGAGGGTGTGGTAGTCGGGGTGTGAGAAGGTGGGGGAGGGCGAGCTCTGCAATCCAAGTCCCAGAGGGTAGGAAATCTGGAGGTGCTGCACGCCCCTAAGCAGCCAAAACTGGTACTGCAAGACACAAGCTACTAGGGGAGGAGGCAAGAGTGTAATGCCCAAAATCCACAGATGTACAAAGAGTTCATCATTTGTCCCCACAGTGACAAAAACTTTTTATGTCTTGGAAGATGGTAAACTTAAGGGTTCCCATTTTCAAGGTAGTATTGAAGCCAAATCTTAGTGCACAGAAATTAATCACTTGGGCAGATTGTATGAGATAGTCCCAATTTTGCAAGAATTTTTATGAGGCAGTCCAAGGCAATAATGGATCACTGACTTTCATTGCAAACAACCATTTTAAAAGTCTGTATCCAATTGTGTGACTCAAGTCTATCACCGCATGCAGAAATATACCTTAGGCCAACATGAGACATTTTGAGAAATTGAATGGCAGGCATCACGGTCAATGAAAATTCACCTCAGCTAAACCTAGCTCAGCCCTTTAGCACAGACTGTGGCTTCAGCAGCAAAGCCCAAAGAAAATGGACAAAAGTAAACATGAATGGGTCTCCAAAAGCCCTAATAGCATAGGAAAAAAAAAAAAGGACTCACCAAAAAGCTGATCTAGCCTGGAGGAAGCTGGTTTTGCATAGCAGGTGGAGAGCAGAAGGGAATAAGGGCTTTTCCAGAAGGTGGCCTTGGGCCTTGGGGTGCAGGGGGATCAGGTCCTTCTATTTCCCCTACCCCTGCTCATGGAACCTCAAAGTTGTTGGAATATTTCCTTAGCAAGCCTCACTGTCACACAAAATAATCCCAATCAAACCAAATCAGGCCAAATTAAAAGATATTCAGGTTTAATTAGACACCTGCGCTCCCTTCCTTGGCGAGGAAACAAAAGCCACCAACATGACTACTAAAGGGGAAGAAATAAAACCTGGTTATTTCTTAGGGAGCAGTTTAAATAGCCTGTGAGAGTGGTTTTGATCTTTCCTGAGGAGGATCAAGGGTTCAAAGGTACGGGGGTAGGAGCCGCATAAGATGGAGGTCAGAGGCTGGGATTACAGAGGTGGCGCCACATTTATATTGCTCATGACTGCAGCATTTCAGCCCTTAAATCATACAAAGTGCTATGGCTTGATTAGTTCCATAAATTTTCATGATGAATATTTCCCTAAACATTAAATAAAACAAAGTCCCTTAATCAAGCTCTGACCTTAGGTCTCATACTATGGATAAAATTGTTTTCGTTCACAAAAAGAAACAGAATAATAACAAGGAGCCTACACTTGTTTTCAGTTAGTGATGTTTCAACAGTTTTATTTTGATGTAAATATACAATCATTTTATGTAGTTGTATCATGTTCTAATTAGTCTCTCTCCACAGACAGATCAGAAAGAAAGAAACACACACACACTCACACACAAGACAAAGATATCTAAATGACTATCAAATGAAAACTATGGAAATGCAGCAAACAATAGATGTCCCAGACATTACTTTTGGATGAAAGCAAGGAAATAATTTTAATGCTATGACTGATGGTGATAGTATTTGACTTTGTTTAAATGAGTCTTTAAAATAGAAAAATTGATTTACTAATTTTGAAAACAAACCTCTTCATATATAATAGCCCAAACACCCAAAAGAACCCAAATGTTGGACCCTTCTTCTGACTCAACGTTTCATATGACAAAGAAATAATTTTTAATCTTAAGGATCTTTAATCTTTTGCATGACTGCTGACCTAGTTCAGGCTGTGTCTTCAGGATTTGAAGTCATTGTTTCGTTATGGTTTCTGCCTGTGCTCTTTCACACTTAATCTATTCTTTATAAGTCCACATGAGTGATACTTGTGAGCTGTTGCCTTCAAGACTCTTTGGATTAAATAGTACATGTGTTCACAGGCTCCTTGTGCATGGGTTTCCTTGTGGTTTATCAAGTCTGTGTCATGGGCAACACTTGATCTTGGTAAGTTGACAAAGCTAACCATCATAGATTATATTGTTTTTATTTAAACTGAACTAATACTAAAGAAGTTTGTGTTCTGACAAAACTTTGTTGTTTACTAATCAATAAGAGCAATCCTTTTCAAATTTACCTTCAGTTTAGAAGTAGATAATATTCTATTTAATTTTATACTGGTGGTATCAGCATCTCTCACATTTTTAGAGTGTTTCAAATATTGATAGGAAAGGTGATAGGAATAAAAGACAAAAGGTATGTACATGGAAGGTTTATAATATATAATCTGGCGAATAATGTAGCAATCCAGGTCATAAATAATATTTGTTTGTGCAGGTATACAAATAAAATAGAAAACTTTGATAACCCTAACCTTAATCCCTAACCCTGAGTCTGGGACACGTCCTTATTTTCTTGATTATCTGGTTTAATATACTAAATTAGACAAAGAAGAAAAGTCATGCATATTGATAAATCCCATTATAATACTGAAGTGGACATATCTGGGAGGCAAGAAAGAATTCTGCCTGGACCTTAGGAAAGTGTCATGGTATTAAGATGCATAGACTGAATGGGCCATGTAAAGATTGGTGGGTGAAGTAATAGAATTAGGTCAAAGCTAAATTCGAAGAAAGGTTAGACTATTAAACAGAGCACTCTGGGAAACAATAATATTTAAGGATTGTTTGTTGTTGTGATAAAGCACCATCACTAAAATAATCTGTGGATGGGACAGGTTTGTTTGAGTATATGGTTCCAGGAAGATAGTCTATAATGTCAGGAGGAATAGTGGGAAGTGGCGAAAGCTGAGGAGATCACATCTTTATATAAAATCACAGGAAGGGAGAGAGAATACTGAGTAGGACAAGATGATAAACTTTCATGCCATTCTTGGTGAGATACTTCCTCCATAAGCCTCTATATTAAGTTCCATAATTTCCCCCAAATGGTGACATCAAATGGGAATCAAGTTCACAATGTGTGGGTCCATGGAGAATATTGTATTCAAGCAACAGATATGTAGAAGTCAAACCAAAATAATACAAGTAAGGAAGCAAAGAAGAGAATTAGAGAAAAGCCAGCAAAGAACTGCAAAATTGAAGTGGTTGAGGTTAGCCAGGGTTGGGAAGACAACATGAACCTGAATTAGAAATGTCAACAGTAGGCAAAGGGTGCTGTGTAGCAAGTTGAAGAAAAAACCTTAGAGCAGAGCAGGAAGACCATTGTTTTGAGAATTAACTCTGAAACCAGTAGACTGATGCTATGGAAAATGAAAAAAGATTTACTGTTATGGAATAATTAAAAATGCTACAGGATCCCCGGCAGCAGTGGGCAACAGAAATGCTGTTGGGCCCCCAGCAATGGTTGTAGGTCATGTGGTGGCAGGCAGCAGACCCTGAGAGCAGCCAGTCCCAGGCAGGTGTGGCTGCCGTCCCTGAGCAGTGGCTGGTCCCAGGCAGGGGAGACATGTGGCAGGAGGGCAAGAGACAGAAGCATGGATAGGCATGACATGCAGAATGAGGTTGAATATTTATTCAGGGGGTTATAAAGGAGGAAGGGAGAAGGGAGAAGAGCGAGAGAGAGGGGGAGAGAGAAGGGGAGAGGGGAGAAGTGGGGGAGAGGCAGAAGCGAAGCTGCCTCTCTGAGAGGAAGAAAGAAAAGCGAACTCAGGCTGGAAGCTGAAGAGATCAACCTGCCTCAGCTAATTGGGGAGGGAAATGTCTCTTATAAAGATGGGACCAATCATTACATTCCCATCTCTTTTTATAATAAAAGAAGTGAGGCGGTGAAGCACCACGGGTAAAATTGGGGTGGCGGATTCACAATATTGCTTCCTGCTTATTTGTGGGTGTCATCTTGAAGGAACCTGAGAAAGGCACAGTGCTAGTCACATCCTGGCATAGTTGGTCTCTTTGCTCCTGTCCAGTGTTTGTGGTATGGAAATCTCTGGGTGTCTCCTATACTTATCTAGGGTATTCACAGAGCAAAGGACAAAGTTAAGTTAAGGTAAAAAAAATTAGGACGGGGAATTAAAAGGGATATATCCCAGCCTCTTTAAGGTGGATCACACAATTAAGCTCCCTGAGAACTCACAAGAATTCTTTGTGTTTATGAAAACAGAAGTTTTTTGACATATATATTGTATAATGACTGTATTGGGTTATTTTTGTACAATGAAAAATAATTTTAAGACTTATAGGAAGGCAGCATGTGGAAAAATTTGATAAACATTGTCCTCATCTTTATAACATGGGTCTTATGGTTGTACTTTCACTGAAATTTGTTTGGTGAGGCTGTCCTTTTAAACAGCCAAAACCTCTCAGCTGTCAAGCTGCATCAGAGATATTTGAGAAAGAAAAATTTTACTTGAATTAGTGATTAAAAAATGACAAAGAACTTACTTGGTTGGCACCTGAGCCGCTCCTCAGGGATATCCATGGTCACTGAAAACCACATTGCCTTTTGCTGTTTTGCTTTGAGGCCTGCCAAGCTCAGAAGATCCTGTGGGCTAAGAAATCTGTGGGAAGACAGGCCTACCTTGACTTGAGCAGCTAGGCTGTTGATTTCAGCCCGATTACTGTCCATGTCTGGAGATCTTGGTTTAGATAGAAGGCAGTTTTGTCCAGTGGTCAGCGCTTGGCAGTTGAAGTAGACTGCGGATGGACATTGTTGTGTGCCTTTCCTGTCTTCTTAAGTTACATGCATGATCATACACAGAGAGAATGAACAGCAGTTGGGCAAAGTGGTTGCTCTTGGTAGGCCCTCCAAAGTATGCCACTGTGCAAAACACATGCAACAGTGTCAACAAAAGTAATTTAATAAAAAGATATAAGTAAACCAGGAGACAAGACAGGGTATGCTTTAGTAAAGGTGTGAGAATTTGGTCACCTAACCTGGCTCTCAGTTAAGATAAGCGTGAGTCACCCTTTACAATAAAGATTGCTGCACGGGGAAAGAGACAGGTAATACCTCAGTAAAGATGGCAAAACTTGGTCATCTGTTCAGGCTCTCAGCCAAGATAGCAGCTCAGTCACTGACCCCAGATCAGTGGCAGCAGCCACATGTTCTATTTAAACCACTCCAGTTGAGATGGCGGTGAAATTTTCTGACTTCAGTTAAGATGATGGTGAGGTGAGGAGCTGGAGAGATGGCTCAGAGGTTAAGAGCACTGGCTGCTCTTTCCAAGAGGTCTGAGTTCAATTCCCAAACCACATGGTGGCTCACAACCATTTGTAAGGAGATCTGGTGCCCTCTTCTGGCCTGCAGGGATACATGCTGGCAGAACACTGCATACATTTTAATAAATAAATAATTTAGAAAAAAAAAGATGGTGGTGAGGTCACATGACACTCAGTCAAAATAGCAGTAGTCTGTTCATGTGAAAAACCCACAGTTTTTAAGCTGTAGGGTTTATTATTAAGAGATGGAAAAACCACATTTTTTTTTGAGTAGGGGATTTTAATTTTAATAATAAGAGACTTGGTGATGTGCCTGTCACTGGGCCGCCATGCCACAAGCTCGTCAAGGGGAACAAAACGGCTGGAACTGAAAAACTGCACCATACCTAAGTCATGGCAAGGAGCAAATGTCTTGGGGTGAAAAAGCTCCTCGTGGATTCTGATGAGATACATTTGCCTGTGTGCACAGTAGTTAGAAGGATTCCCATAAAAAGTGGGTCTGGCGGGACACCAGCAGAGTGAGTGTTGAGCTAAGACCTAGGGTTTTGGTGCCTCTAAAAATCTTCACACTCAGACAGACCTGGATAGGCCACCACTCACAGCTAGGTGCATGAAATCCCTGACAGCAACTTCTAGGGCCTATAACAAGGATGTCTCCCCCTTTAGTCAGGGCACAAATGGAAGTGAACATCACAGGACCCATGGGCCAGAGTGTACCATGACTGAGTGAGGGTGCTACAGTCTGGCTGGATCTGGTCAGAATTGGCTCAGAAACCAGAAGGATCAGAAGCCGCTCTGAGCAGCCTTTTGCAGTGAGGGAACAAAAAGAAAAGAAATGGAAAAAAGAGAGGAAGAAAGGATCTAGAATTTCAGGCACCCTCAGTCATGGGTAAGATTAACCCAGAGCCATTCCAAATACAGCCGTTTAAGCTGAGGGAATGAAACCATGGCAGAATGAGCACAAACAGAGCCTGTGTGATCGTGATTTTCAATCACATTGTTAAATCTCACTCAGGCATATGGAACATGTGGTTGTGGATAAAAAATTACCTGATTCAGGATTTTGAACCTAGGTGAGAGGTTCAGGGCATGAAGCCTATTCAGGTGCATTCAAAATGTAATGGAAAAATTAAAAATGCTTGCCGGATCCCTGGCAGCAGTAAGCCTTAAATGCTATTGTTCCCCAGGTGGTGTGGTAGCATGTCTTGTGTGTGCACAGCAAACCTTGGGCCTAGGGAGGCCGGCAGTCTCGAGCCAGAGATGGCTGCCCATTCATAGTGTTGGCTGGTTCTAGGCAGTGAGACATGGCTGAACCGGAGCGAAGACAGAGACATGAATGGGTACTACATGCAGAATGAGGTTGAATATTTATTCAGGGGGGTTATGGAGGGGAAGGAAGAGGGGGAGAAGATTAGAGAGAGAGAGGGAGGGAGAGAGAGAAAAAGAGAGAGAGAGTGAGAAAGAGAAAGGAAGAAGAGGAGAGGTGGGGAGAGAGACCAGAGGCTGCCTCTCCAAGAGGAAGATGGAAAAAAGAGTGAGCTCTGGCTAGAAGCTGAAGACCAACCTGCCTCAGTGGATGGGAGAGGAGTGTGCATGGATTGTCTCTTAAAGAGATGGAACAGTAATTCCTGTTACTGCTCACTTATTTTACTTTAATGGGAAAAGAACTTAGGAATAGTGTTATGTAGGCACAATTTAAAAATTATAGAATTTATTTAATTTTAGGGGGTTTTCTAAGTTACTATACAACTTTGCAAAGCCCTAATGAAGTCAGTGGAAGTAAAGATCTCTGGGAGAGTGGAAGTAGATCTGATAACTTTGATATGAGATATGAAAGGATGTTGTGTCACTGCTATGCAGACGTTAGAAGCTCAAGAATAATAATATTTTCTTAAATGTTGAAAATTGTCTGAAAGTCAAAAGATGAGCTGGACATACAGGTGACAAAGTCCAGATAGTACAAGTTTAAAAGATAAAGGGGTTATGAAACAAAATGCATATTTAGTGAGCATTAAGGAAGTATGGCAGGTAGAAGCCTTGAAGATGACAGTCCTGCTTCAGGGGAGTGTGAAAATTACCTGGGGAATAGTATGATCTCTGCTTAAATACAGTTAACATAATGAGATCAATTGTTGACTTCACCTTTAAAAATATAGAGACTATAGACTCTGAGAGTTAAGAGCTGAAAGGCACAGGAGATTTGGGTTTGCTTGTTTTTCAGAACCGGTAATTTCAGGGAGCCTTGGAAGATTCTAGACCTAGAAGTACAAGTGGAAATGTTCGGGCAAAGAACAAAGGACTGATGAGATGCTCAGAAAAGAGAGAGCTCACTATTATTGTTCTTGCAACGGGTGAATGTGGGGGAGTAGAGGACAAACCTGGAATGACAAAACACGCACGGTGGAACCGAGTTAAGGAGGAGACACAGACACGCGGGTCCACGTGGGTGTGCTTTAATGGGGAGGGTAGCACAGGTAAAGGACAGGTGTGCAAAACACAAGAGGGTGGAGGAGAGGTCAATAAAAGGGGCAAGAGCTCATGGAAGGCCCTGCTTTTAACAGGGAACACAAGGGCGTCTGGGAGAAGTGTCCAGGAGGATTCTGGGGCTGCCAGTTTCCAAAAGGAACAACAAGTATGGTGACTAAACAGGAAGTAGCCAGTGTAGAAGGATGTGACATCTATAATATTTTGAAATTTGGACATTTATTTTCAAATCATTTTTTTCAGGGTATGATTCTTTTTTTCCCAGGTGCTCCTGCCTTCACCGTGTGCTGCTCGGGCGCCTGTGTGGGTCCAACACAGATTCCCTAACTCTGCTGGAAGCCAGGTCATGAGAATAATTAGACACAGCTTACACAGTCATCATGGAAAGAACAGATTTTCTTCTTCTCCAAACATCTTTGTATCCCATCAATTGAGGGGGGGGGGACACATTATAAGTGATACCCTAGGCAACCAGGTGCAGCAAGCTCAAGTCCTCGTATCTAGTAGTCAAATGAATATACGAATTAGCATCTCTATAAGACATCCTCCAAATTACAAAGAGAGGGAAGCACCAAACATCCTGACCAGTTTCAGTCAACACCTCTCCTCAGGAGATCTACATTTCTAACAAAAAAGAAGCATGGGAGCAGCTTGTCCTGGGTATTGTTAAGGGTAGAGACAGTTTTTCTGCGGGGCTTCACCCAGTCAGCTCAGACTGGGCTAATGGCCTTTGTGCCTTTTAAAATATGTGCCTACAGTATGCATCTCTTCTATTTGTACTGATGAATCAAGCATGTCAAGGAGCCACAGTGACCATTGGAAGCTCAGCACCTTGCTTCCTCTGGCACTTGGCAGCAGGTCCAGGTTTTGTGAGGATAAGGGCTGTTAGCAAGTGTAAGTCAATATACAAGTCATGACTAAATGTGGTGATTCTATTTTGATTACTTATCCCTCAGTGAGGCTTGTGAGGTCCTCAAGATGCTCACAGAAAGGCTGTGGTTGATCAGTGGATTGTTGAGCAGTTGCCCCAATCCCTTTCCCCATAGAAATTAACTAGAAATTCCCCAGGAACCTCCAAACACAGACTAAACCCAGTTCAATTCTAAGAGAAGAAATGGGAAGCTTTCTGTCAGGAAGAGAATCCACAATGTTTGCCATTTTTAAAGGGAACTATAAAACCTCTCAAAGTTAGACATGCATTTCATTTTCTAACTCCCAGGTGTATGTATTTATAGCACAGAAACTACATCCTAGTGTTGATTTCTTATTTAAGTCATGTGTATTATTGTCTTTCCTACCTAAGTCATTACAGTTTTTTTTAAAAAATTAAGGTTATGTAAGTTTCTTTTCAGATGTAGGAGAAAGTATTTTCTCTTTTTTTTATTTTTACTTTCTGCAAAAATCTAAGTTGGGACTGTAAGAAAGGTATGTTAAATTGTAGAGGAAGAATTATTTGTTAAGGAAAGTTATTCCTGGTAGCAGACATATATAGAACCCTCAAAAAATACCACTTCCAACAATGTTTGAGATAGAGACATCTAAAGAAGAAATCTTCAAAATCTAGTAAGGTGGTTCTTCAGGTAGGGACTGTGGTGTAAAGTCACTTTCTTGAAATTCAGTTTCTAGACTCATGGTAAGAGCCAAGAAAATTGATTCCCCACAGGTTATCCTTTAACTTCCATGTACATGCATATATGTGCATATATATACCTATGTAAAACATAATAAAAATTAAAAGTTCATATGAAACAATACAGAATATAATTTTGTTTGATTTCTATAACTGCTATTCATTAAAAATGATTACCGCGTGAGGCTGGTGGATCTACTTAAAGCCGCGGCAGGTTCCCACCAACCCAGGGGGGCACGCCTTGCGGCCGGTGACGGAGGAACAGAGGCGTAAACACAGAAAATAGGTATAAGGCATTTTATTGGGGGAGAGAGAAAGAGAGGGAGAGAGAGAGAGAGAGAGAGAGAGAAAGAGAGGGAGAAAGGGAGAGAGAGAAGGGAGAGAAAGAGAGAGAGGAGAGAAAAGCCTGCATGCACACCGGGAAAAGATGGCGGAGAGAGAGGATTGCAAGCAGGGTCGGAGGAAAGAAGCGTGGGCGTGGCTAGGGCGGGACCAAAGAATAACAATAACCATTCAACATTTGTTTAAGAACACATTCAGAATGATTTGGAAAGCACTCAAAACACTATAAATGCTGAGCAAACAGGAAAAGGTAGCTCTGTCTGAAAACCCATTCTTATAGCATGGTGTCTTTGCATTTCTTTCAGCAAATAAAGTTATCAATGACTTGCAAGCTGGTTGCCTTTAGCAATAAGAAGATTATAGGAATATCAGAGAGGAAAATACCATCCAAACAATATATACACTAGCATGATCTGACTCTTGTACTGGTTTTAAGAATCTAGAACCCATGGATAGACTCCCATTCCAATGTAAAGCTTTGGATTGGATGATTGGATAATTTCTGTTAACATTAGCTCCTAATCAGCTTTCTAATAAATAATTTGATGTAAGAATAATTAACCTCCCATTAAAGGTTTCTACTTTTCATTAGAAAAATACATACATACATACATACATACATACATACATACATACATTTTGTACTTACACACACACACACAATCAACAGGGTCTTATAATGCTTATAATGTAGATCTCTCTTGCAGTTTATAGGCTTGCCTGTTTCAGAGACCTGTAGGAGAGTGGAAATGAGGAAAAAGAGTGGACATGCTTGGAAAGAAGGGAGCCCAGAAGATGGACATAACTAAGATAGAAAGAGCTTACCATGGGTGGCTAAGTAAACAGAGCAGTGGGCAACTGGGCATATATTAGTGAAGCAGCTACAAATGTAAATGGAGAGTCAGAATGGACAACAGGTATATGTTTCCAAATATTAGGCATGTATGTTCTTACTAATCACTTTGTGAATTGAACAATCACAAGAAATCATATTAAAAGTAAAACTTGAAAATAAGAAATTCAAATTAACTGAGTCTAAAGACTACAGAGAAAAAGGTTAATGAAACTTAAATTTTCAAACAGTATGTCAAAGTGGTATCAATTACTGTCATGCCATGTAAATACCATATGGAAAAGGAGACTAACGAGACTAATATGGAGTCGGTAATACCCTGGTTGATGGAAGACATCCATGAAAATATCTAAAAGCTGATGAATTCCAGTAAAATCTGACAGAGACATACATCTGGTTATGATCAAATTATCTAAAAAAAACTCTACAAATAGCCTAGAAAAAGAGTGGCAGAAGTAAACTTTGAATATGGGGATCCTCATTGACACCAGTTTTGTTCATTTTATTAGGAAGCACGAGGTGTCTGGAAGAGATATCCTACATTTACTTGCCTGCCTACAGCCCAGGTATCCATAATCCAGGAGAGTCTGGGAGCTGTAGTTCCAAAAGGAACAACATTTTCACACTTTTGGTTTTATTAAAAAAAGTGGAGGGTCTTAAAGGGTTGGGAATAGGGCGTGCAGCCCATCTCCCTGTAAACTTTGCTTACCTGCTGGCTTTACAGGCGTTGTGGGGTTGGGGAGTGTCCGATGATCTTGGCGGTGTCCCGTTGAATTTATGTGCTGTCTGCTGGCATTCTGGGGATGGTTGATTGAAGGTCCCACATCTCTGGCTTTCTAAGTAGCTTGGTCATACGTTAAAGATGCTGAAATGGCGCGTGGTAGAAAAAATTGAAGGAGAGGAGGAGTTTGGGAGGTTAGAGGGAAATTTGGAGATGGAGGAGTTTTAGGAGGAGTTCTGGAGATCTGGAAACAAGAATGATAAAAAAAAATAAATGATACTTATTCCATTAATGACACCTTGTGTTTAATCGCTTGGGTGGGGTGGGCTGACGTCCTAAGAGCTTTAAAGTGTCTTAATTAAATGGATTAGGAAATAGATTGTAACGGAATGGGGGTATACTTTCCTTGGCCTGGGGTGGCCCATTCTGAAAGCTAGTTTCCTTTGGAGACTAAGGAGCACGGTCCTGTCTGGGTTACCATATGTGAAGAGGATTATCTTGGGCTAACAGAGACAAATGGTTTGAAATGTGACAGGTGAATCCAATGGGGATTCCTTCAAGCTTAGCGGCTGTGGGGGTTAGAAGAATTACTCTGAAAGGACCCTGCCATTGGGGAAGGAGGGGTGGGAGGCATTGACCTTGGGGTGAGAGCATTGCCCTTGTACCCTATGTTAATTGGTGAGTGGACATGCATTAGTACAAGGCTGAAATTTTAGGTGATCAGCAAAGTCCCTGAAGTGAATGTAAGTGGAAAAGGAGGTGAGCAAGTGATCAGGAAGGGGAGGGTTCTGATGAGAAATAGGAGGTCAAAACCAGCCACCCATACATGAGTTCCGAAAGGTGAAATTAAAGGGGGCCCTTTAGGAGAGCCCAAAGCCTGAGAAAGGCGAGGGCAGAAGTCTTACCCAATCGGGGTGGAGTTCCTGTGACATCTTAATAGGAAAGCTTCCTTCAAAAAAGAGCAGTTGATCCGTTCTACCTTACCTGGAGACTGAGGGTGATACGGTATGTGGAAATTCAGGGAATTCTGAATGCTCTTGATAGATTTAAGAGAAATCTAAGGGAGTAAAACTCTGGGCTGTTATCTGGCCTGAAGAAAGTTGGGGTGGGCAGGAATAATCTCTCGAGAAGAACATCAGAGACTGTCTGGGCTCTCTTATTAAAAGTGGGAAGGCTTATTTTCCCATTTTCATTTATGATTTTGTTAATTTGGATTTTTCTTTCTCTGCCTTTTGATTAGTTTGGATAAGGGTTTTGTCCCCCTCTTCCAGTTTTCTCAAAAGACCAACTCTTTGTGCCTTTGAATCTTTGTGGTGTTTTCTTTTGTTTGTTTTTTATTGATTTTCACCTTCAATTTGATTGGTTCTGTTTTCTACTCCTCTTGGAGTGAGTCTGTTTCTTTTGTTCCTGAGCTTTTAGGTGTGCTGTTATATCAGTAGTGAGAGTTTCCTCTGCTTTCTTTATGCTGAGTACTTAGTGCTCTGAACTCTCTCTCTTTAGCACTGCTTTTATAGTGTCCCATAGGTTTGGGTAGGTTATTGCTTTCATTTTTGTTGTGAATTCTAGAGTCTCTAATTTCTTTCTTTCTTTCTTTCTTTCTTTCTTTCTTTCTTTCTTTCTTTCTTTCTTTCTTTCTTTCTCCCTTGACTAGAGCATCTTTCATTAGAGCACTGTTTAATTTCCTTAAATATTTATGGGCATGAAATTAGTGTTGCTGTTGAATTCTAATCTTAAACCATGGCAGTCAATAAGATACAATATCTATTTGGAGCTTGCTTTGTTACTGGTGTGTGGTCCAATTTGGGAAAACATTCTATGAGATCTTGAGAAGAAGGTATATTCTTTTGTGTTTCGGTGGAATGTTGTATAGATGTTTGTTAATTCCATTTGAGGTCATGATATCTGTTAGTTCTCTTATTTATCTGTTAGGTTTCTGTCTGATTGTACATCACATTGGGGTGTTGAAGTCACCTACTATTAGTGTGTGGGGTTTGATGCTGCAATTTAAGCTTTAGTGTTATTTTACATGTGTGGGTGCTCTTGTATTTGGGGCATGAATGTTCCAGGATTGAGACTTCCTGTTGTAGGTATAAGTGCCCTTCTCTGTCTCTCTTTTGATTGGTTTTATTTTGAAGTCTATTTTGTTAAATACTAGAATGCTTTTACCTACTTGTTTCTTAGGTCCATTTAATTGAAAAATCTTTTCCCAAACATTTACTTTGAGGTAATGTCTATCTTTGAGGTTTCAGGTGTGTTTCTGTATATAGCAGGCTGGATTCTATTTTTGTATTCAATCTCTCTTTGCCTGTGTGTCTTTTTATGGGTGAACTGAGTCCATTGATATTAAGAGATATTATTATTATTGAGATTATTAATTTCTGTTATTTTTCAGTGGTAGTGTGTGTGTGTTTCCTTTCTTAGGAGTTTGGTTGGTTTGAGGTTACCTGTGTGTATTGTCTGTGTTTTTGTAGATTTTGATCTGCTTCCCTTGAAGTTTGGAGTTTTCATTTAATTACTTTTTATAACTGGATTTGAAAATGAGTATTGTTTAAATCTCTTTTTATCATGGAATATCTTGTTTTCTCCATCGATGGTAATTAGAAAGCTTTGCTGGGTATAATAGCCTAGAGCCAACATCTCGGTCTCATAGTGTCTGCAGCATATCTCAGGACCTTCTAGCTTTCATGGTTTCATTGAAAAGTTGGGTGTAATTCTGATAGGTCTATCTTTATATATTTACTTGACCTTTTTCTTTCTAGCTTTTTTATATTCTTTCTTTATTCTGTATGTTTGTATTTTGATTATTATACTTGTCAAATGGACTTTTCAGAATTTCAGTCTATTTTGGTGTTCTATAAGCTTCTTGTTCCTTCATAGGCATATCCTTTAAGTAGGACAGTTTTCTTCTATGATTTTGTTGAGACCTATTTTCTGTGTCTTTGAGCTGGGGTTTCTTTTTTCTATACTACTGTATTCTTAGGTTTGATCTTTTTCATGGTATTTGAATTTCCTGGGATGTTTTGTGTTAAGAGATTGTTGGATTTAATGTTTGCTGGTCAATGAATCCTCTATAGTGTTTTCAATCCTAAGGTTTTCTCTTCCATCTTTTGTATTCTGTTGTTTGTGCTTTCATCTGTAGTTGCTGTTTGTTTACCAGATTTTTCTTATCCAGAATTTCCTTGAGTTTATGTTTTATTTATTACCTCTCTTTCCAAGACTTCAAGTCTTGAGCTGTTTATGCTTCACCTGTTTGATTTTTTCTTTTCTTGTTTTCTTGGGTTTCTTTAAGAAATTTATTGTTCTTCCAACTTTTTATTTATTCCTTTCCTCTATTTATTTTGAGTAGGTTTTCATTTCTGTTTAAAGATCTTTGTCATCTTTATAAAGTTGTATCTAGAAATTATTCTGCTTCTTTTGTACCTTAGGATGAGTGCAGTCTTCTTGTTGTACAGTCATAGGTTCTGTTGTTACCATGTTGCTATTTAGATTGTTGGGTGATTACTTTTTTTACAGCCACCTACCTATCTCATCCTACAATTGATACCAGCAGTGTCTTTGCATCTTTTAGTTCCAATTATTTTGGATGATTTGTCTAAGTCATAGGAACTGTTCTTGATCTGTTCTATTTTCTAACTATGTCTAGCAAGTGAGCAGCTTGCTTGCAGAAACTCTCCCACTGTCTGTCTAGTGAAGCCAAGGCATTTGAGGACAGAGCCTGAGTTTTCCCTGTTATGGAGGAGCCTAGAGAGTGGGATATCCTGCCAGGTGTCTGGCCACTTACCTCTTGGTCTTCTCTGTGTAGCAGCAGGCTGTGTTTCAGAGTTCCACTGAGGTTGTGGGCAAGATAGGTGAGTTTTGGGTCGGTGGAATTATAGTAACTTTCAAGGTCTGATGGGCGGGGGTAGAGGTATTGGAACAGCCTGCACCACTCTGGAAGATGATTTTTCAAAAAAGTGAAACAGAAGTTGAACTCAGTAGATTGATGGTGAGTGGACTGTGGGATATGATGATTATAAATTCTCTATGGAACTTCCAGGAAACTCATTCAGATATACAAAGTAGAGAAGTGAACCACGAGGCTTTTCTCTTTCTTTCTTTCTTTCTTTCTTTTCTTTCTTTCTTTCTTTCTTTCTTTAGTAGAAGGGACTTGGGGAGAAATTATATCTATAATTGGATTTGTATTTATGTATTTGTCTATATGAAGGAAAGCAGACCCTGGAGGAGTAGCAAAAAATGAACAAGGTTGAAAAAATTACTAGTTTAACATCTTAAAAGGCATTAACAATTGCATTCAAAACAGATTAGCTTGTCAAGGATAAGGACCAGTTTTCTCTAAAGTAGACCAAGAACCAAGAGTCTTGGAGGCTCTGTTCCTGATGCTCAGCTGTGAGGGGAGGCTGGAACCCGGCTACATTTGCCTTCTCAGTCCTGGTGAATTCAGAGGCCTTTGATGACAGAGGCGGAGTGCTGATCTGGAGGTGAGCGGACATTCCTAAGTGAATGTGAAAAGGGTTTAGCAGGGAATGGAATGACAAAAACCATTCTGTTTCTGTTACACCTGCTTTTAAGAGCTTATCTGAAAATACAAACACTCATCTGCACTAAGAGACACAGTAGGTTTAGGTGTGCTGTAACTATTTGGTAGCAAATACAGTAATAATGACATATTTTCCATATACAAAAAGTCCAATGTTTGCTTGCCACAAAAAGGATACATGAAAATTAGAAAAATGAGAGTGAATGTTTATATTGAAAAAACTCTTATTTCTACTTAAAATAGAGGCATTAAGAATCTATGAGCAAGCACCATGATTGGATAAACTGGGGTTGAATCTGGGCATATTATATTTGTTTATCATCTCCTTTTAATGCAAATGATTAGAATTAAAATAAAACCATCACTCCCCAAGAGTTTGTGAAGAATATACATAATGCAAATTATTGATTTTTAGATAATATGTGAAATGTTAAACCCTAGATGAATTATGTTTAGCTTTATTTTATTGTTCTTGTTGGCCAGTTTCGAAAATGAAGGGACCAATCTTTCTCCTTTTGTGACAAAGGCTCATGAGGATGGACTCTCTATGTCTGCTTCCTAAATGAGTACTGTCAGAACATGAGAAGGCTCCCTGACACAGCACCACCATGAGCAAACTAAGAAAGGAAAGAAGAATTTCCCTCAGGCAAAATGCAGAGACCAAGCCTGGCAAATGAAGAATGATGTTATTAAAAATAAGTCAAATGGCTTGTTGTGTCTTGTTAAGTAAAGAAGTCAGAGACATCTGACTTCCCACAAGAACAGAACTGAAAATAAGACAGGAGTTCACATGTCCAGCTCCCCCAAACACAGAATAAAGATAGCAAGCAAGTAATGGTTGTTACAGAGAGAGGAAAAGATGCACGCAGTTGATGTCCTCAGAAGCACACAGAATATTCTCTTAAATTTGTCTTCCCCTTAGTATGGTCATGCACAGTTCTGATACTTTGGGTTTCTTTGAAGTGTTTCTAAATTGTCAGCATGGTCTGTGTGTGGCCCTTTGAGAATGATGACCTGTGACACAGCATTTCTGTCTGCTGGCATTAGCTGAGCTACACTGAGAGGCAGGTCTCCTGCAAGACCCTCTTCTTGAGTCATCCATCATATGACTCCCCTTCCTCATTCTACCAAATGAAGTAACAGACCACACTGCTCTTTAGAATAAGGAAGCAGTGTGGTGGAGCAACAGGTGGATTAAACATAGAACCAGAAGATTCTGGTTAGAGTCAACTGCACAACTTTTCTTAAAGTCATCAAGCTTATCAAAATTGCAGTTTTCTCTGAATGAAAATGACCAAGACAAGTTATTTCCTGGGTGGTACTCCAAGATGTTATTATGTTTATAAGCTCTCTCTCTCTCTTTCTCTGCGTTCTAGCTACACATTAGGTAAACGACATTTTATTCACATTACCCAAACTAGATTTTCACTCTATAGTGCATGCTGTGATGAAAGCCTTTTCATTAGGTGAAAATATCACTGCAAAAATTAAAATTTTAAAGCACATAAAAGACACTTTTTGAGATTTATTTTTAACAAAACACTAAAAATGTTAATGCCCACAAATGCCATTGAATTTCTCACAAACCTTATGGATACAAATTTTAAAATAATTAACACAACTTTCTCTTCAAAATGGTAATCTAAATGTATTATGTGTTTGTCTTTTTCTCTAAAGACCATTAAAGAGTGGCAAAAGGTTTTATTATCAAAAGAGATAAAGCCATAACTAGTCATAGCACATGGAACAAACGTCTGAGAAAGAAAGAATTTTTGAAAATTGGTAGGGATTCAGAAAATTGCATTAAATCACAAAGGACAAACCGGGACTAACAATGGTTAAATCAGATCAGTAGACTAAGGACAGAAAAGAAAAATGCTGATGAGTTGGGTTTCCTCCTGGGGAACCTGGAAAAGTATACTTTCTGCAAGCACAGGAATGATGTTTACCCTCAACATTTTCTCAGACTCCCCAGATCATGGGTCTGTAAAGACGAGTCCTGCAAGTTTGTATGGGGGATGGGGTACTGAGAAATTCTGAGAAGGAAAATTGAAAAGGTGTGTTCATTAAGACCTCTATTTAGATGGGACGTTATCTAGCATAAAGATAACAATTTCTCCCACAGTTTTCGTCTGGAGGGTCTAGAAACCTTTTGCCCCCTATCAACTCTGGTGAAAATGTTTCTGGATGCAGCCTGGGGGAAAAGTTGTGGCGAGCTGCATGGAATCAGACCTGATGGAGATGTATAATCAACTATGTCTAAGTCTGACCTATGCTATGATCATGCAATGATTATCAGCTGCCTGCATATGCGTGAACCTATGGGCAGCTGACCACCTGGCAGTTCGGGGTTGTGGCCCAAGCCTACTTAAGGGCTGGGAGAGGATTTGCCCGGAGAGGGAGAGAGAGAGAGAGAGAGAGACAGAGAAAGACAGAACAGAGACAGACAGAGACAGAGAGAAAGAACAGAACTGAAGACAGAGACAGAGGTGAGGGGGAAGAGAGGGAGAAGGAGATAGATTGCTGTAAATAAAGTCACGAAAACTACCCAAGAAAGAGCTCCAGAGTGTTGCACGTTTTCCTTGCTGGTTGAGGGTGGACGTGACCAGTGGTGGTCTCGTATGGGAATTTCCGACCTCTCCGTGGAGCCCAAAACTTGCTGCAGTCACGGGGTGCATCGACAGTCCCTCAGAGTAAGTCTGTTTTTTTTCTCACCAGCTGAAAAAGGAGAGCAAAGGTAGTAGAGGCATGACAGGTGGATGGATTCACATCCAATTTTTTAGCTCTTATTAAGTCAAAGTCAGTTTGGAAGCTACTGTGGCGTTGCTTGGGAGCCAAAAGGCATAGAGAAGCAATAAGAGGTGTGAGCTAACATGAAAGATTCAACAGAAAGGAGAGATCTGAAACAGCCTCTAAAAGTTATGTTTGGCGTTAGGTCATTGAGAGCGAGGAGGGATTTAGGAAAAGGAAAAACAGAATTATATTCCCCATTATGCTGCTCAGAACTGGAGGTAGTCTTCACACTCACTCGAGTCTGATGATGATGATGATGAGAGGAGGAGGAGGAGGAGAGGAAGAGGAAGGCTTTTATATAGTCCCTAGAATCTATCCATAAGATCAGAGGAAAGGAAGGGAGGAACGAAGCCAACAGTTTAGTACAAGAAG
>CAWTZC010000638.1:0-31637 GCA_963919715.1 Microtus obscurus
CTGGCCCTCTCCACCTTTCCCAAGGATATGGATGGTATGGGGGGTGTAATTTCTAGGAGATCATTGAGAGCTTTTGACACAAGCTCCATGACCCTGGGACGTGAAGGCTGGGCCATTGAATTCATCTGAGCCATGGTTCATGGGACACCAAACCAATAATGATGTGTTCCAGGAGTACCTGAGCTTTACTACATCTACCATTTCCCAGAAGGCTGGAAATGCTTGTATTCATCCTGTAAAATTGTCCACAAGTGTTAGCAGAGAAGACAGAGTTTTTATGAATAGGAATATGGGTGAAGTCAACCTGCCAACAATTCTTCACCTGGTTGGTGTCCATGAAGCTGGTGTAGAGACTGTGTGTGGGCCTGGACACATGTTCGGCAGGAGGAGTAAACCTGTAAAGTATGGTCTCAGAGATGGGTGGGATCAAAAGGGGCTCCAAAAAGTGGAACAAAGCTTTGGGCCCCATGTTGTAAGGTCTGGTGGACGTCTGAAATGATTGGCCAGATGCCTGGTTTTGAGGAAGAATAGAGATGGTTATTTAAGAATAGAACCATCCATCCTTTGTTTTTGTGCCCTCCCCCCTCTTTATAAACTAGACTCTTTCTTTGGTTACGTAACAGAGATGATAGGAGGAAGTTAAGAACAAAATATGCTCTGTGAAATCCAAGGAGCTAAAGCCCAGGCCCCAGGCCACTGAGTCAGCTTCGGCATTGCCTACAACCACTGGGTCCTTGGAGGGACTGGGTGGTCCCCAACAGTGAATAATGTTTACTTCTGCAGGGAGCTGAGGTTGGCTCATTATAAGTGGCAGCGTTAACATGCGGAGTGTCCTTGGTCCAGTAAGAAGCCCCTTTTCTTTCGAGAGTGCAGAATGAGTATGGGTTATTAAGAAGGCATATTTAGAGTCAGTGTAGATATTAGCCTATTGGTCTTTGGCTATTTTGAGTGTCCTAGTTAAGACAATTAATTCAGCTTTTTGTGAGGAGGCTCAACGGCAGGTAGGTCACCTCAACTCTGCTAGTGGAATGACTGCTGCATACACCATCTGATGGTTTCCTGATTTATCTAAAAGGGAACTTCTGTCAACAAACAGGGGAGAGTTTGGGATCTGTAAGTGACTGGTCTAGGAGAGACCCATCCTAGGTGAGGTTAAAGCCTCTACAGCCTCTGGGCAAGAGTGAGAGGCATCTCACAGTAGAGAGAAGACAGATGATGGCTGGGTAGGGTGAGAGGTCCTGTGAGACATCTCTCTGGCTGCCTGGTACAGAGGCTTGGCTGCAACAGCAAACTTAGGGATGTAATGGCAGAAGAACCCTAGTGGGCCCAAAAAAAGATCTGTGAGCCCTTGTGGTTAGATGCTGTAATCCTGCAGGGCCTGAACCCTGTCAGAGGTGAGGGTCTTAGACCCCAGGCTAAGTTGAACACCAAGAATACCACTGTAGGAAATCCAGCTGAGCCTTAGTTGGGCAGACTCTACTATCCCAGGGATTGAGGAAGTTGAGTGTGAACAAGAGGTGGCCGTTGGGACAGAGAGATGAAGGACTGCAAAGAAAGTAGGTCGCCATGTACTGGAGGAGCATGCTAGAACCGCATCAAAGTTTGAGAGATCTTGAGACAGAGCTTGGCCAAAGAAATGGGGGCTGTCCTGAAAACCCTGAGGGAGAACAGTCTATGTAAGCAGTCGGAGGATCAGGAGTCAGGGTTCTCCCAGGTGAAGGCAAAGAGGATGTATGAATCAGGGTGCAAAGGGGATAAGAAGGCATCTTTTTAAGTCCAAAAGAGTAAAGTAGAGGAGGTGGTAGGAGAGTTGTTAAGACAGAAGATTAGTATGGGCTGCTAACCAGAGGGTGAACAGGGAAGAATGTTCTCATTTATGAGGCAGAGGGTCTTAAATGATGTGGTAAGCACAAGGGGCTTACACTTGGGAAGAATTGGAGTGTTGTAGGATGAGTTGATGGAATTAAAAGTCCTTGAGAAAGGAGATGCTGATAATAGGCCTGGTGGTGGGTTTCAGGACTGGGATCTGGAAGGGAAGGATGAAGGGTCTTTGAGGTGACCTAGGACTGGCTGGTGGTGAGTAACAACCACAGGAGTAGAAGTGTCCTGTACTTTGGGATCTACTAGATCAGGGAGAGTAGGGACAGGACAGTCTGGGGTTGGAACCTGTGAGGCTGTTAAAGTGAGAAGAAAGTGTGACTCAGGAGAGTATGGGGGGGAGGGGCTAAAGTGAGTGTGGCCCTGAATTGGCTAAGAATATCTTGACCCAGTAGAGGTTTATGGCAAGCAGGTATCACTAGGATAGAATGAGAGAAAAATTGTCCTGCAAGAATGTAGGGTAGTGGCAAAGTTTTACGTGGAAAGAACAGGTCCTGTCTACCCTCGTAACTGAAATTTGTGAGGGGAACATAAGACCTGAGTAAGATGTTAGAACAGAATAGGTAGCTCCCGTGTGCAAAAGAAAATCAATGGACTTACCTGCTACCTGTAGCATTACCCTAGGCTCGGAGAAGTTTATGAGCGTCACAAAGTCTGGGTTGTGTCAATCCTCTGCAAGACCAAGAAGATCAAAGGCTGGCACAGTCTTATTTGCCGATGTCTGTGAGGTCGGACCTCCACGGCATGGCATAGAGGATGAGCCCACATGGAGGTATTGTGATTTCTAGTGTCCACGTTGCTGGCAGATAGGGCATGGTCTCATAGAGGCCCAGGACAATATCCTGCCAAATGACCATTTAGATCACATTTGAAGAAGCCTGCCAGTAAAGTTGACTTAGGCTAAGCTCTGGTGGGATGGAGCCTTGTGGTTTACTTCCCTAGTCCCCCTTCTGGGGGTCCCTGTGGCCTCAGAGCAGCTTCTAAGTCTTGGGCCAGGAGCATTTCTGCCTGTTGCAGCCTCATGTTGGGAAGACTTAGCTGTTTCTTCTCAGGCATTAAAAACTTTAAAGGCCATTTTCACTAATTCCTGTATAGGGGTTTAAGGACACTCCTCGGCCTTTTAAAAATTTTTTCTAATATCTGGTGCTGACTGAGTGCGGCAAACTCCCTGGCCAGCAGGAAAGAACAGCCACACGACGAGGATTCTTCTCAAATCACGCTTTATTGGAGCCTCTTGGTTGAAGGGAGAGCAGAAAGCGAGGGGCCCCCGAGCTCTGAACTATAGCTGTTTATATATGGATTCTGCCTAGCAACCTTTGATACGTTGATACCTTAACTGCCTTTCTGAGACCCACCAGCAGGAAAGAAGGCAGGGGAACATCCTGTCAATTACAGACCACAAGGAAGTTGCCCTGCTGGTCAGGGGAAGTGTGGGCAGCTAGATCACAACAACTCATCCTGTTTTCTGGTGGAAGAACTGCAACCTTAATATCTGAGTTATCAAGTGAGGCTGGGGCCAAATGCCATCTTATAATGGCAGCCACTCAAATCGGCTCCCTGCAGTTCCCCCCTTTTGTTTTTCTCTGTAGGCCAGTGAGAAGGTCTTACTCCGTTCAGGTCCTCACCTCATGATGCAAGGACAGATCAAAGGAGGCCTAAAACTCCTGGTACTCCTTCTCCCGTGCAATGGAATAAACTCCTGGGAGGTGAAAGCAGTACTTCAGAGTAAAAAGTATACCTTTCCTCAGTGCAATGGAGAATTTCTCCCCCAGAGTGCAAATATGCAGGAACAAACCTGACTGGCCTTTTTAGGACAGATAACCAAACCCGGGGTGAAATGCCATTCTCCAAAGCGGCTAACGCTCTAGAACAGCAACCTTATCTCGAGATGCCTGAGCCTGAAGGCGACAAATTAACCATAGGCACAGCACCCACCCTCCATGCAGCATGCAAAAAACATCCCCACCCCCAACCAATCCTTAAACAGGGAGAAGGGCAGAGGAGATCCAGGAAGATAGTTCTTCTACCATGCTGGTATCCATGTGTGTGGAATCTGTAGTCATTGCCACCTGCAACTTCCAGTTGTTGTTCGATTTCACCAGGCCAATTACCTAAAAGACAGCCAGACAATTCTTTAAACTTTTCATATCCATTCACAGCCCCAGATACTTCCATTCACAGCCAAGCTGAGCCAATTGCCACAACTGTAGCTGTGCTTGCGGCAGCAGCAAGGGCAGTCAGAACTGGTAGCAAAGGGGCTAGCACAGAGGAGAGGAAGGGGAGGCAATCTTGCTTTCCCCTTCCTGGCTTTCCTCTGCCTGCTCCTGTCATAGGAGTGGCTTTCTCATTTATTCCTCTCAGCTGAGTGCATGGAAGACACCTTCTCCCTCGTGCACCTCTTTAGCTTCCCTAGCAACCCAGCTGATCCTGCTTCTGCTCTGAAAGGGCCCGCTTAAACCATGTTTTAGGGAATTTGGGCGTTGTCAATCTCTCTGGCTACTTCCTGCTGAGCGGGACGTTGCGTTCTTACTGCCATTTTCCAGTCGTCTGGACCTGGGCCCTAAGTGTGGAGGTGTGGCAACGAGGAGCAGCCCACCGGTTGCCCTCGGCTGGGACAGAGGTTCGGGCCAACAGATCTTATTGTGTGCTGTGCTTCTATGCCCTGAAACAAGTCCGGGTGTTTGCAGCTTCATAGACCCTCAGTGCTGGTTGGCCTTGGAGCCACCTAGAGCTCCTTGGCCTTGGAGCCGCAGCTGCTCACACTCCATTGCAAACTCCGGAGGCCTCGGTAACTCAAACCAAATGAATATCACTCCCTTCCTTAGCGTACCTTGTTTAGTGGAAAAATTCAGCTCTCTACTAAGCTTATCCCAGGATGACACATTAAGATTGCCAGAGACGGCAAACCAAGAAGCAATTGTGTCATTCTCAGCTAAAAACCTTTCCAAAGTGCTCCATAACAGCTCATTGAGAGCCAAAAAAATTGGGTGCAAAGATGAAGCGCCCATTTGACAACCCGTTTGACAACCCGTTTGACTTTTAAGACCCGTTTGACGTTTACAACACGTTTGACGTTTTTGACATTTCGACCTGTCTGCTGTGGTCGCTGCTCTACTACCCCACTCTCCCTTCTTCTACTGGTGAGAGCGGAAAACCCACTTTTGTCGTGGATCCCCAGCCTTACCTGGGGGCTGTCTTGAGTTTCTTTTTTTAGGTATACCTTTTATCTTTTTATTCTTTTCCTTCTTACTATCCTTTTTAATGTTTATTCTTTTCAGTCTAGACCTGCCTAAGTCCCCCCCTTTTAAATCAGACTCTGATAGGCTGTCCTGGTGTGCTTGCAGTTCCCTTCTCTTTTTCCAGTGCAACCAAAAGCAGCACAGAAAAACGACAATGATGAGGGCCACAAAGATCAAGCAAAATACCTCAGGAGCAACCCCAGTATACTTGGGAGACTCACCGACGTCGCTGCTCCGCGTGTCGAGTTCTGAATCCTATTCGACCCCTCACTCGGTACCAAAGCTTGTCCTAGTGTCCCGGGTTTTCGGCACCAGTTGCGGCAAACTCCCTGGCCAGCAGGAAAGAACAGCCACACGACGAGGATTCTTCTCAAATCACGCTTTATTGGAGCCTCTTGGTTGAAGGGAGAGCAGAAAGCGAGGGGCCCCGAGCTCTGAACTATAGCTGTTTATATATGGATTCTGCCTAGCAACCTTTGATACGTTGATACCTTAACTGCCTTTCTGGAGACCCACCAGCAGGAAAGAAGGCAGGGGAACATCCCTGTCAATTACAGACCACAAGGAAGTTGCCCTGCTGGTCAGGGGAAGTGTGGGCAGCTAGATCACAACAACTCATCCTGTTTTCTGGTGGAAGAACTGCAACCTTAATATGGAGTTATCAAGTGAGGCTGGGGCCAAATGCCATCTTATAATGGCAGCCACTCAAATCGGCTCCCTGCAACTGAGAAAATTGGTAGCCAGGGCCGTGGCTCCTGCTGGGGAGGCTGAGTCCAGTCTGGTATATTGGACCATGGTCTCTTGTAATCGATTTAAAATATGGCTGGGTTTTCATCAGCTAGCTGTTTGATCTCTCAGAGTTTGTCCAAATTAACCACTTTTTCTGAGACCATTTTTATACCCTGAAGGAGGCAGTGAACCATGATGTCCCGCCTCTGTCAGCCACTTTGGCCAGGTTGGTAGTCCCAGTGTGGTTCTGTGGCTGGCACCATATCACTTCTCCCACAGAGACTGCACTGTCTACCAGATGAGTCTGCTCTGCACATTGTCTAACTGCTGCCTGAATTCTACTTAGCTCCTCAGGAGTGAGAGTAGAAGCTTGGAGGGCATAAAAGTCATGTCAGATTCGATCATATGCCTGGGACAGATAGCTAAACTCTTCAATATAAACAGAAAGATTAGCAGAAAAGGAACCCAGCCACTTCTCAATCAGAGAGAGTTCTGGAATAGAAAAGGGAACATGGACATTAAGAATGCCATTGGCTCCTGCTACTTCCTGGAGAGGGCAGAAAAGGGTGGAGTTATGGTGAGATCTGGTGTGGGCGGAGACAGGGGTAGGGGTTTGGAGGGGTGAGCCCAGTGTCTAGAGTGGGTCCTAAGGTAGGGAGTTGCCGGTGTAGGGGGTAAGGGAGGAAGGTGGGTAACAACATTGACCTTGCATTTCTGGTTGCAAGGAAGGGAGTTGGTGAGCGTGGGTAAGAGAGGGAAGTGGAGAATGTTGCTCCAGGAGGGGGTGTGGTAGTCGAGGTGTGAGAAAGTGGGGGAGGGGCCGAGCTACCGCAATCCAAATTCCCAAAGGGTAGGAAATCTGGAGGTGCCATGACCCTAGCGACCAAAACTGGTACTGCAAGACACTGGCTACTGAGGGAGGGGCAAGAGTGTAATACCCAAAATCCACAGATGTACAAGAGTTCTGTCCATTTGTCCCCACAGTGACAAAAACTTTTTATTTCTTGGAAGATGGTAAACTTAAGGGTTCCCATTTTCAAGGTAGTATTGAGGCCAAATCTTAGTGCACAGAGAAATTAATCACTTGGGACAGATTGTATAGGATAGTCCCAATTTATAAAGATTTTGTAAGAGGCAGTCCAAGGCAATAATGGATCTGGCTTTAAATTGCAAGCAACCATTTTAAAAGTCTGTATCCAATTGTGTGACTCAAGTCTATCACAGCACTTCCACCGAAATATCCCTTGGGCCAACATGGGACGGTGAAAATTGAATGGCAGGCATCCCTGGTCAATGAAAATTCACCTCAGCTAAGCCTGGCTCAGCCCCTTTTAGCACAGACTGTGGCTTCAGCAAAAGCCCGAAAATGGACAAAAGTAAACATGAATGGGTCTGCAAAAACCCTAGTAGCATAGGAAAAAAAAAAAGGACTCACCAAAAAGCTGATCTAGCCTGGAAGCTGGTTTTAGCATGGTGGAGAGCAGAGAGAATAAGGGCTTTTCCAGCAGGTGGCCTTGGGCCCGCGGGTGGGGGCGGGGATCAGTCCCTTCCTATTCCCCCTACCCCCGCCATGGAACCTCCAAGATGTTAGGAATATTTCCTAACCAAGCCTCACTGTCACACAAAATAATCCCAATCAAACCAAATCAGGCCAAATTAAAAGATACTCAGGTTTAATTAGACACCTGCGCTCCCATGTGGCCCCGAGGGGAAACAAAAAGCTACCAACATGACTACTAAAGAGAAAGAAGGAAAACCACAGATTTATTTCTTGGGGAGCAGTTTAAATAGCCTGTGAGAGTGGTTTTGATCTTTCCTGGGGAGGGATCAAGGTTCAAAAGGTACGGGGTAGGAGCCGCCAAAGATGGAGGTCAGAGGCCGGGATTACACAGAGTGGCACCACATTTGTATTGCTCATGACTACACGGCATTTCAGCCATCGTCATACAAAGTGCTATGGCTTGATTAGTTCATAAATTTTACATAGTGAATATTTCCCTAAACATTAAATAAAGCAAAGTCCCTTAATCAAGCTCTGACCTTGGGTCATGCTATGGATAAAATTGTGTTCTTTCACAAAAAGAAACAGAATAATAACAAGGAGCCTACACTTGTTTTCAGTTAGTGATGTTTCAACAGTTTTATTTTTTGATGTAAATATGAGAAATCATTTTTTATGTAGTTATATCATGAAACTTACAAAATTAGTCTCTCTCCACAGACAGATCAGAAAGAACACACACACACACACACACACTCACACACACAAAGACAAAGATATCTAAATGACTATCAAATGGAAAACTATGGAGATACAGCAAAACAATAGACGTCCCAGACGTTACTTTTGGATGAAAGCAAGGAAATAATTTTAATGCTATGACTGATGGTGATAGTATTTGACTTTGTTTAAATGAGTGTATTTTAAAATTAGAAAAATTGATTTACTAATTTTAAAGAAATGGGCCTCTTCATATATAATATTTAAACACCCAAAGAACCCAAGTGTTGGACCCTTCTTCTGACTCAACAGTTTCATATGACAAAGAGATAATTTTTAATCTTAAGGATCTTTAATCTTTTGCATGACTGCTGACCTAGTTCAGGCTGTGTCTTCAGGATTTGAAGTCATTGTTTCCTTATGGTTTCTGCCTGTGCTCTTTCCGCCAATCTATTCTTTATAAGTCTGTGAGTGATACTTGTGAAGCTGTGCACTTCAAGACTCTTGGGATTAAACAGTACATCTTTTCAATTCACAGGCTCCTTGTGCATGGGTTTCCTTGTGGTTTATCAAGTCTGTGTCATGGGCAACACTTCATCTTGTTAAGTTGACAAAGCTAACCATCATAGATTATATTGTTTTTATTTAAACTAGACTAATATAAAGAAGTTTGTGTTAAAACCAAAACTTTGTTGTTTACTAATCAATAAGAGCAATCATATTAAAATTTACCTTCAGTTTAGAAGTAGATAATATTCTATTTAATTTTATACTGAGTGGTATCAGCATCTCTCACATTTTTAGAGTGTTTCAAATATTGATGAGGAAAGAGTGATAGGAATAAAAGACAAAGGTATGTACATGGAGGATTTATAATATATAATCTGGCGAATAATGTAGCAATCCAGGTCATAAATAATATTTGCATGTGCAGGTATACAAATAAAATAGAAAACTTTGACTAACCCTAACCTTAATCCTAACCCTGAGTCTAGGGCACATCACTTATTTTCTTGATTATCTGGTTTAATATACTAAATTAGACAAAAGAAAGATCTTGTGCATATTGATAAATCATTATAATACTGAAGTGGACATATCTGGGAGGCAAAGAAAAATTCTCCCCGGACCTTAGGAAAGTGTCATGGTATTAAGATGCATAGACTGAATGGTCCATGTGTAAGATTGGTGGGTGAAGTAATAGAATTAATTAAGCTAAATTCGAAGAAAGGTTAGACTATTAAACAGAGCACTCTGGGAAACAATAATATTTAAGGATTGTTTGTTGTTGTGATAAAACACCATCACTAAAATAATCTGTGGATGGGACAGTTTGTTTGAGTATATGGTTCCAGAAAGATAGTCTATAATGTCAGGGGAGGAATAGTGGGAAGTGGCAGAAGAAGAAAGCTGAGAGATCACATCTTTATATAATCACAGGAAGGAGAGAGAGAATACTGGGAGTGGGACAAGATGGTAAACTTTCATGCCATTCATGGTGAGATACTTCCTCCACCAAACTCTATATTAAGTTCCAGAATTTCCCCAAATGGTGACATCAAATGGTGACATCAAGTTCACAATGTGTGGGTCCATGGAGAATATTGCTTATTCAAACTCCAATAGATATGTAGAGAGTCAAATAAGGAAATAATACAGAAGTAAGGAAGCAAAAGAGAAGAGAATTGAGAAAACCCAGCAAAGAACTGCAAAATTGAAGTGGTTGAGGTGTTAGCCAGGGGTTGGGAAGACAACATGAACCTGAATTAGAAATGTCAACAGTAGGCAAAGGGTGCTGTGTAGCAAGTTGAAGAAAGAGCAACCAGAGAAGGCAGGAAGACCATTGTTTTAAGAATTAAGCTCTGGGGCTGGAGAGATGGCTAAGAGGTTAAGAGCACTGGCTGCTCTTCCAGAGGTCCTGAGTTCAATTCCCAGCAACCACATGGTGGCTCACAACCATCTGTACTGAGATCTGGTGCCCTCCTCTGGCGTGCGGGCATACATCGAAGCAGAATGTTGTATATATAATAATAAATCTTTAAAAAAAAAAGAATTAAGCTCTGAAAATAAAGTAGACTGATGCTAGGGAAAATGAAAAAGATTTACTGTTATGGAATAATTAAAAATGCTACAGGATCCCTGGAAGCAGTAGGCAGCAGAAATGCTGTAGGTCCCCAAGCAGTAGTAGCAGGTCATGTGGTGGCAGGCAGCAGACCCTGAGAGCAGCCAGTCCCAGGCAGATATGGCTGCCCGTCCCTGAGCAGTGGCTGGTCCCAGGCAGGGGAGACATGTGGCAGGAGGGCAAGAGACAGAGGCATGGATAGGCATGACATGCAGAGTGAGGTTGAATATTTATTCAGGGAGTTATAAAGGAGGAAGGGAGAAGGGGAGAAGAGCAGAGAGAGAGGGGAGAGAGAGAAAGGGAGAGGGGGAGAAGAGTGGGGAGAGAGGCAGAAGCGAAGCTGCCTCTCTGAGAGGAAGAAAGAAAAGAGAGCGAACTCAGGCTGGAAGCTGAAGATCAACCTGCCTCAGCGGATGGGGGAGGGAATGGACATGGCTTGTCTCTTATAAAGATGGGACAATCATTACATTCCCATCTCTTTTTTATAATAAAAAAGTGGGCAGTGAAGCACCACGGGTAAAAGGAACTGGGGTGGCGGATTCTCAATATTGCTTCCTGCTTATTTGTGGGTGTCATCTTTGAAGGGAACCTGAGAAGGCTGGGTGCTGGTCACATCCTGGCATAGTTGGTCTCTTTGCTCCTGTCTAGTGTTTGTGTATGGAAATGTCTGGTGTCTCCTATACTCGTCTAGGGTATTCACAGAGCAAAGGACAAAGTTAGGTTAAGATAAAAAAAAAAATTAGGACCAGGGAATTAAAGGGGATATATCTGACCTGTTTAAGGTGGATCCTTTAATTCGGCTCCCTGAAACTCACAAGAATTCTTTGTGTTTATGAAAACAGAAGTTTTTGACATATATATTGTATAATGACTGTGACATATTTTTGTACAATGAAAAGTAATTTTAAGACTATGGAAGGCAGCATGTAAGAGAAATTTGATAACTTGTATTTGTCCTCACATTTTTATAACTTGTAGGTCTTATAGTTGTACTTTACTGAAATTTGTTTGGTGAGGCTGTCCTTTTAAACTGACAAAACCTCTCAGCTGTCAAACTGCATCAGAGATATTTGAGAAAGAAAAATTTTACTTGAATTAGTGATTAAAAAATGACAGAGAACTTACTTGGTTGGCACCTAAAGCCGCTCCTCAGGGTCCTCCATGGTCACTGAAAACCACATTTGCCTTTTGCTGTTTAGCACAGGGCCTGCCAGGCTCCAGAAGATCCTGTGGGCTAAGAAATCTGTAGGAAGACAGGCCTACCTTGACTTGAACAGCTAGGCTGTCGATTTCAGCGATTCTGTCCATGTCTGGAGATCCTCAGTTTAGATAGAAGGCAGTTTTGTCCAGTGGTCAGCGCTTGGCAGTTGAAGTGAACTGGGATGGACATTGTTGTGTGCCCATTTGCCTTCGTCTTCTTAAGTTAATGCATGATCATACCAGAGAGAATGAACAGCAGTTGGGCAAAGTGGTTGCTCTTGGTGGGCCCTCCAAAGTATGCCACTGTGCAAAACACATGCAACAGTGTCAACAAGAGTAATTTAGTAAAAAAGATATAAGTAAACCAGGAGACAAGACAGGGTATGCTTTAGTAAAGGTGTGAGAATTTGGTCACCTAACCTGGCTCTCAGTTAAGATGGCGGTAAGGTCACCCATGCAATAAAGTTAACACGGGGGAACCAGACAGGTAATACCTCAGTAAAGATGGCAAAACTTGGTCATCTGTTCGGGCTCTCAGCCAAGATGGCAGCTCAGTCACCTGACCCCAGTCAAAATGGCAGCAGCCACATGTTCTATGGAAAAGCCACTCAGTTGAGATGGCGGTGAAGTCACCTGACTTCAGTTAAGATGGTGGTGAGGTGGGGGCTGGAGAGATGGCTCAGAGGTTAAGAGCACTGGCTGCTCTTTCAGAGGTCCTGAGTTCAATTCCCAGCAACCACATGGTGGCTCACAACCATCCATAAGGAGATCTGGTGCCCTCTTCTGGCCTGCAGGGATACATGCTGGCAGAACACTGCATACATAATAAATAAATAAATAATTTAGAAAAAAAAAAGATGGTGGTGAGGTCACATGACCTCAGTCAAAATGGCAGTAGTCACATGTTGTATGAAAAAACCCACAATTTTTAAGCTGTAGGAGTTTTAAGCCCAATAAGAGATGGAAAAACCACATTTTTTGAGTGGCAGGGATTTTAATTTTAATAATAAGAGAGACCTAGAAGTGTGATGTGCCCTGTCACTGAGCCGCCATGCCACAAGCTGCGTCGGGGAACAAACGGCTGGAACTGAAAAACGCACCATGCCACAAGTCATGGCAGGGAGCAAATGTCTAGAATTCGAAAAAGCTCCCTCGTGGATCCTGATAGGATCCATTTGCCTGTGTGCACAGTAGTTAGAAAGTTCCCATAAAAGTGGGTCTGGCGGGACACCAGCAGAGTGAGTGTAAGAGCTAAGACCTAGGGTTTTGGTGCCTCTAAAAGTCTTCCACCTCAGGGGGGACAGACCTGGATGGCTTGCTACTCACAGCTGAAATTGTGAAATCCCACAAACGGCAACACCACAAGGCCTATAACAGGGATGTCTCCCCTTTAGTCAGGGCACAAATAGAAGTGAACATCACAGGACCCATGAGCCAGGGTCCCATGACCCCAGGTAGGGTGCTACAGTCTGGCTGGATCTGGTCAGGGTGACTCAGAAACCAGAGAGATCAGAGGCCGCTTCTGAGCAGCCTTATGGTGAGGGAACAAAAAGAAAAGAAATGGAAAAAAGAGAGAAAGAAGGATCTGAGGGACCCTGGGCCCTCAGTCATGGGTGGATTAACCCCAGGCCATTCCAAATACAATTTAAGCTGAGGGAAGCAACCATAGCAGAATGGGGGAAACTTACCAATTGAAGCCTGTGATATGAGTATAAATCACATTGTAAAAATCTCATTCAGGCATATGGAACATGTGGTTGTGGATAAAAATTACCTGGTTCAGGATTTTGACCCTGGGTGAGAGGTTCAGGGCAGGAGAGCCTATCCAAGTCATGGCACCAAAATGTAATGGAAAAATTAAAAATGCTTGCAGGATCTCTGGCAGCAGTAGGCAGCAGAAATGCTATTGGTCCCCAAGTGGTGGTAGCATGTCATGTGGCAGCAGGCAGCAGGCCCTGAGAGCAGCCAGTCTCAGGCAGAGATGGCTGCCCATCCCTGAGTGGTGACTGGTTCCAGGCAGTGAGACACAAGGCGGGCAGGCAAGAGACAGAGACATGGATAGGTACTACATGCAGAATGAGGTTGAATATTTATTCAGGGGGTTATGGAGGGGGAAGGCAGAAGGGGAGAAGAGTAGAGAGAGAGGGGAGAAGGAGAGAAAAAGAGAGAGAGTGAGAGAGAGAGAGAAAGGGAGAGGGGGAGAGGTGGGGAGAGAGACAGAGGCTGCCTCTCCAAGAGGAAGATGGAAAAAAGACTGAGCTCTGGCTAGAAGCTGAAGACCAACCTGCCTCAGTGGATGGGAGAGGGAGTGTGCATGTATTGTCTCTTAAAGAGATGGAACAATCATTACATTTGCTTTCTTTCTTCTTTTGCCTTTAATGGGAAAAGAACTTAAGAATAGTGTTATGTAGGCACAATTTAAAATTATAGAATTTATTTAATTTTAGGGGTTTTCTAGATTCATTATACAACTTTGCAAATACAATGTGGAAGTCAGTGGAAGTAAAGATCTCTGGGAGAGTGAAGTAGATCTGAGTAACTTTGATGTAGGATATGAAGTATGTTGTGTCACTGTCATGAATGTTGGGCTCAAATAATAATATTTTCCTTAAATGTTGAGACTTGTCTGAAAGTCAAAAGATGAGAGCCACAGATTCTGAGTGGCAAAGTCAGATAGTACAAGTTTAAAGATAAAGGGGTTATGAAACAAAATGCATATTTAGTGAGCAAGAAATGGCAGGTAGAAGCCTTGAAGATGACAGTCCTGCTTCAGGGAGTGTGAAAATTGCCTGGGGGAGTAGGTGTGATCTCTGCTTGATAATTTAACAATGAGATCAATTGACCTTCCTGCCTTTAAAAGAATGTGGAGAATATAGTCTCTGAGAGTTAGAGAGCTGAAAGGCACAGGAGATTTGAGTTTGCTTGTTTTTCAGAACCAGTAATTTCAGGGAGCCTTGGAAGATTCTAGACCTAGAGTACAAGTGGAAATGTTCCAAGGGCAAAGAACAAAGGGAAGATGAGATGCTTAGAAAAGAGAGCTCACTATTATTGTTCTTTTAACACGGGTGGATGTGGAGGGTAGAGACAAACACGAGACAAACAAAACACGCATGGTGGAACGGGTTAAGGAGGAGACACAGACACGCGGCTCCCACGTGGGTGCGCTTTAATGGGGGAGGGGTAGCACAGGTAAGGGACAGGTGTGCAAAACACAAGAGGGTGGGAGGGGGAGAGGGCAATAAAAGGGGCGAGCTCATGGAGAGCCCTGCTTTTAACAGGGAACACAAGGGCGTCTGGGAGAAGTGTCCAGGAGGATTCTGGGAGCTGTAGTTTCCAAAAGGAACAACAAGTATGGTGACTAAACAGAGTAGCCAGTGCTTAGAAGGATGTGACATTTATGCTATTTTATAAAATTTGGACATTTATTTCAAATCATTTTTTCAGGGGTATGATTCTTTTTTTCCCAGGTGTCTGCCTTCTTAGGTATGCTGTCTGCACCTGTGTGGGTCCAACGCAGATTCCCTAACTCTGCTGGACCGGAGTCACGAGGAATAATTAGACACAACTTACACAGTCATCATGGAAAGGACAGATTTTTCTTTATTCTCCAAACATCTTATATATCCACATCAATTGAGCCGGGAAAACACATTAGGGCGTTACCTAGGCAACCAGGTGCCTTGGCTCAAGTCACCTCCGCATCTAGCAGTCAGGTAGGCCATGAATTAGCATCTCTATAAGACATCCTCCAAATTACAAAGGAAGGGAAGCACCAAACATCCTGACCAGTTTCAGTCAACACCTCTCCTCAGGAGATCTACATTTCTAACAAAAGAAGCTAGGAGCAGCACATCCTGGGTATTGTTAAGGTAGAAACAGTTTGTCTGCAGAGCCGGGTGATCAGCTCAGACTGGGCTAATGGCCTTTGTGCCATACCAAAATATGTGCCTACAGTATGCATCTCTTTATTTGTACTGATGGATCGAGCATGTCAGGGAGCCATGATGACCATTAGAGCTCACTTTGCTTACTTCCTCTGGCACTTGGCAGCAAGGTCCAGGTTTTGTGGGGATGAGAGCTGTTAGCAAGTGTAAGTCAGTATGCAAATCATGACTAAATGTGGTGATTCTATTTTGATTACTTATCCCTCAGTGAGGCTTATGGGAATCCTCAAGATGCTCACAGAAAGGCTGTGGTTGATCAGTGGATTGTTGAGCAATGATTGCTTCAATCCCTTTCCCCATAGAAATTAACTGAAATTCCCCAGGAACCTCCAAACACAGACTAAACCCAGTTCAATTCTAGAGAGAAGAAATGGGGCTTTTCTATAGGGAAGGAGAATCGACAATCATTGCCATTTTAAAGGGAACTATAAAACCTCTCAAAGTTAGACATGCATTTCATTTCTAACTCCAGAGTGTGTAACTTGTTAGCACAGAAACTACATCCTGGTGTTGACCTTTCTTATTTAAGTCATGTGTATCATTGTCTTTCCTACCTAAGTCATTACAGTTTTTTTAAGAAATTATAAGAACATGTGATTTCTTTTTCAGATGTAAGAGAAAGTATTTTCTCTCCTTTTTTTATTTTTACTTTTCTGCAAAAATCTAAGTTGGGACTGTAAGAAAGGTATGTTTGTAAATTGTAGAGGAAAAAATTGTTAGCAAAGGAAAGTTATTCCTGGTAGTAGACATATATAGAACCCATAAAAGAAGCACCTTCCAACAATGTTTGAGATAGAGACATCTAAAGAAGAAATCTTCAAAGAATCTAGCAAGGTGGTTCTTCAGGTAGGGACTGTGGTGCCAAGTCTCATTGCTTGAGTTCAGTTTTCTAGACTCCTTGGTAAAATAAGAGAATTGATTCCCCACAGGTTATCCTTTAACTTCCATGTACATGCATGCATGTATATGTGCACATATATGTACACTATGTAAAACATAATAAAAATTAAAAGTTCATATGAAACAATCCAGAATATAATTTTGTTTGAGATTTTCTATAACTGCTATTCATTAAAAATGATTACCGCATCAGGCTGGTGGATCTCGGCAAAGCCGCGGCAGGTTCCCACCAGCAGGGGGGCACGCGCCTTGCGGCCGGTGACGGAGGAACAGAGGCGTAAACACAGAAAATAGATATAAGGCATTTTATTGAGGGAGAGAGAAAGAGAGGGAGAGAGAGAGAGAGAAAGAGAGGGAGAAAGGGAGAGAGAGAGAGAGAAAGAGAGAGAGAGAAAGAAAAGCCCATGTGCACATCGGGAAAGATGGCAGAGAGAGAGGATTGCAAGCGGGGGTCGGAGGTTAAAGAGTGTGGGCGTGGCTAGGGCGGGACCAAAGAATAACATTTGCACCTCTTGTTTTTAATAAAAAAAGCAAATTAGATGCTCCAGTTTGAAGGAATTGGGACGGCGAATTCTCAAGACTGCTTCCTGCTGATTTGTGGGCGTCGTCTTGGGGCGGGGGGAGCACGAGAGAAGGCTGGGAGCATCCTGGCGTAGCTGGTCCCTTTGCTTTTGACCGGTGTTTGTGACATGGCCTAAGGTATTGGCAGGACAAAAAAGAAAGTTAAATTAAGGTTAAAAAAAATTTTTTTAGGACCACGGAAAGGGGTATCTGACCTGTTTTAATTCGGCTCCCTGGAACTCAAGAGAACTCCTTGGGTTTGTGAAAACAGAAGTTTTAGACATATAATGACTATAGCATAAGAGAAAAATTTGATTAGAAACTTGTTTGGTGAGGTCACCTTACAAAAACCTCAACCTGGCAAAACCTCTCAGCTGTCAAACTGTCAGAGATCTTTGAGAAATATAAGATTTTACGTGAGTTATTGATTAAAAAATGACAGAGAACTTACTTGGTTGGCACCCAGAGCTACTCTTTTTGGGGTCCTCCATGGTCGCTGGAGGTTGTACTTGAGCTTTGCTGTTTAGCGCAGGGCCTGCCAGGCCCCAGAAGAACCTGTGGGCTAAGAAATCTGTAGGAAGACAGGCCTACCTTGACCTGAGCAGCTAGGCTGTCAATTCCAGCGATTCCGTCCACGTCTAGAGATCTCTAGTTTAGATGAAAGGCAGGTTTTCCCGATGGTTAACGCTCTGCAGTTGAAGCGAAATGCAGAAGGACGTTGTTCTCCGTGTGTCTGTCTCCTTTGGAGGGAGCTGTCTTCTTTGGAGGGAGCAGAGAGCTGCTGCTAGAGACAACCTGTCTCTTTTTGGTGTTGTAAAAGTTTTTAATAATTAAATACTTAAATATCACATTCCCCGATCTCTGAGCAGTTGAGGGCTGGATTAGTAATATAAGCTGCAGTATACTGGCTCTTAACAGGTAAGGTCCACATTTGCAAACGGGCAGAAAGAAGAAACTTCTGGCAATGGAAGGTTAATGCCAGCAACTGACAATGGTAGAAAACAGCTTAAGAGATTTAAAGGTACATACCAGCTTAAAATATGAGACTCATGATTTTGTAGTCTGAAATGAGATGTAATAAACAATTATTATGCATTGAGAGAGTGAACAAGAATTGAGCAACGTGGGACGCCTCTGACGGGCCCTATCAGAGACATTTGCCATTGCCCAAAACATATTTAACAGTTAGCATGAGGATTTTAGTGAAAACGGGTGAGAACGGCTGCCAGCATTAGCCTGGCCCAGTATCTAATCAATGCCAGGCTTTCCCTCTGAGAAGGGCATGGGTGCATTGCCAACCCAGTGGAAGGCTCTTCTGGAAGGCAGGATAAAACTGGGAGAGCGAAAAAGGTTCACCTGACCCATCTGGCTTCAGCCAAGATGGCGACCGCCACTGTAGTCCTGCTCAGTTGGAAAGCCCGCCAGCCGCAACAGAAGCCACAGAGGGGGAGGGCAAAGGCTGAAACCGAAAAACTGGGAGAACGGCTTCCCATTAAGGCGAGATGCAGATGACACGAACACCCAAAAATCGGGGGGATTAGCTTAGAATTTTTAGATCCCATGGTTGGGCGACGAAATTGCCTGCAGGGGGCAACAGAGGAGTGCCGCGAACGCAGCTGTCTCAGGGTGCGAGTGTCCTCAGACCCCGGAGGCCGCGGGGGTAGGGGCAAAAATCAACTCAGGCCCTAGCCAGAGTACAGGAAAACCCGGCCAGGCGAGAGGAGATAAGCCCGTGATAGGTCAACCGTAGAATTGCGTTCAGCTGTCCGTACAGCTGAAGATGGTGCCTGGAAGAGATAGGCCCACCAAGAAAGAAGGAAGTCAAGGAAGAAACCAGGAATCCCGGATTCCTGGGGAGGAGATGCTGAGAGCCCCGGGCTCTCAGTGCAGGCAAAATTGCTGTCAACCAAAAAATGGGGGGAGAAAGGAAGGGAGGGGGCGATCTACCCAGAATGTACCAAAGAACGCTGGCCAGGCATTTTCTAGATGTAATGGGAAGAGGGCCTGCGGATCAAATTCATGAATTGGCTGGCGTCGGAGGAAATAGCTGCGGCGGAAGGACGCGGAAGCGGTAGAAGTGGTCACGTTGGCAGCTCGGTCGTGGCTCCATGCCGGGCAGCAGGGTCCAGGCTCCAGGAGGCGCCCAGGCCCGGAGACCAGGCCCCAGATGGAGAGCCCGGGACGGGAGTCCCCGAGTTTAACGGCACCATTGTTATTCATTAAAAATGATTACCGCGTCAGGCTGGTGGATCTCGCCAAAGCCGCGGCAGGTTCCCACCAGCAGGGGGGCATGCACCTCGCGGACAGTGACGGAGGAACAGAGGCGTAAACACAGAAAATAGGTATAAGGCATTTTATTGAGGGAGAGAGAAAGAGAGGGAGAGAGAGAGAGAGAGAGAGAGAGAGAGAGAGAGAGAGAGGGAGAAAGGGAGAGAGAGAGAAAGAGAGAGAGAGAGAGAGAAGCCTGCATGCACACCGGGAAAGATGGCGGAGAGAGAGGATTGCAAGGGGGGGTCGGAGGTTAAAGAGCGTGGGCGTGGCTAGGGCGGGACCAAAGAATAACAATAACCATTCAACATTTGTTTAAGAACACATTCAGAATGATTTGGAAAGCACTCAAAACACTATAAATGTACTGAGCAAACAGGAAGAGAGTGGCTCTGTCTGAAAACTATATTCTTATAGCATGGTGTCTTTGCATTTCTTTCAGCAAATAAAGTTGTCAATGACTTGCAAGCTGGTTGCCTTTAGCAATAAGAAGATTATAGGAATATCAGAGGAGAAAATACCATCCAAACAGTATATACACTAGCATGATCTGACTCTTGTACTGGTTTAGAAATCTAGAACCCATGGATAGACTCCCATTCCAATGTAAAGCTTTGGATGGATGATTGGATAATTTCTGTTAACATTAGCTCCTAATCAGCTTTCTATTAAATAATTTGATGTAAGAATAATTAACCTCCCATTAAAGGTTTCTACTTTTCATTAGAAAAATACATACATACATACATACGTACATACTTACACACACACACACACACATCAACAGGGTCTTATAATGCTTATAATGTAGATCTCTCTCTTGCCTGGTTATAGGCTTGCCTGTTTTTCAGAGACCTGTAGGAGAGTCTGAAATGGGAAAAAGAGTGGACATGCTTGGAAAGAAGGGAGCCCAGAGAAGATGAGACACTTAACTAAGATGAAAGAGCTTACTATGGTGGCTAAGTAAACAGAGCAGTGGGCAGCTGGGCATATATTAGTGAAGCAGCTACAAATGTCGTGGAGAGTCAGAATGGACTATTATGATATATGTTTTCCAAATATTAGGCATGTATGTTCTTATTGCTAATCACTTTGTGAATTGAACAATCACAAGAAATCATATTAAAAACAAAACTTGAAAATAAGAAATTCAAATTAACTGAGTCTAAAGACTACAGAGAAAAAAGGAGTTAATGAAACTGAAAATTCTTAAACAGTATGTCAGGTAGTATCAATTACTGTCATGCCATGTGAAATCCCACATGGAGAAAAGGGAGACTAAGGCACAGGGGACAATATCTGAAGAAAGAGGTCGGTAATACCCTGAATTTGATGGAAGACATCCATAGAAATATCTAAGAAATACAGTGAATTCCAGTAAGATAAACCCAGAGACATACATCTAGATTATGATCAAATTATCAAAAGCCAAAACTCTACAAATAGCCTAGAAAAAAGGTAGCAGAGAAGTAAACTTTGAATATAGGGATCCTCATTGACACCAGTTTTGTTCTTTTTAATGGGAAGCACGAGGGTGTCTGGGAAGAATGTCCTACATTTGCGCACACCCCTACGCGCCAGGTGTCCATAATCCAGGAGGAGTCTGGGAGCTGTAGTTTCCAAAAGGAACAACATTTCACACTTTTGGTTTTATTAAAAAAATTGGGGGGTCTTAAAGGGTAGGGAATGGGGGCATAGCCCCATCTCTCATGACTGCTTCCTGCTGGCTTTGGGCGTTGTGGGGTCGGGGAGTGTCCGATGATCTGACGGTGTCCCGTTGGTTATGTCCTGTCTGCTGGCATTCTGAGATGGTTGATTGAAGGAATCACATCTCTGGCTTTCCTAAGTAGCTTGGTCATCGTTAAGATGCTGGAAGGCAAAAGCCGATTAGTAGAGAAAAAAATTGAAGGGGAGAGGAGGTTTGGGAGGTTAGAGGGGGAATTTGGGGGATAGGGAGTTTTAGGAGGAGTTCTAGGAGATCTGGAGTTAAGAATGAGTAAAAAAATAAATGATACTTATTCCATTAATGATCTGCTTGTGTTTAATCCGCTTAGGTGGGGTGGGCTGACGTCCTAGAGCTTAAAGAAAGTGTCTTAAAAGAAATGGATTAGAAATAGATTGTAGTGAATGGGGCCACTGCTTTCCTTAGCCTGGAGTGGCCCCATTCTGGAAGCCTGGTTTCCTTTGGAACTTAAGGGAGCACGGTCCTGTCTGTTACCGATATGAAGGATTATCTTGAGCTGTGGAGATAAATGGTTTAAGAAGATGTGACAGGTGAATCCAATGAGGGATTCCTTCAAGCGGGCTTGGGGGTTAGAAGAATTACTCTGAAAGGACTGCCACTTGGGGGAGAGAGGTGGGAGGCATTGACCTGGGGGTGAGAGCAGTACCTTGTCCCTATGTTAATTGGTGGTGCAGACATGCATTAGTACAAGGCTGAGGTAGAGAGTGATCAGCGAAGTCCCACAGAAGTGAATGTAAGTGGAAAAGGAGGGGAGTGAGCAAGTGATCAGGAAGGGGAGAGGTTCCTGATGAGAGGCTGGGGGTCATAACTGGCCGCCCATACATGAGTTCGAAAGGTGAAATTAAAAGGGGGCCCTTTGGGAGAGCCCGAAGCCTGAGAAGAGCGAGGGGCAGAAGTCTTACCCAATCGAGGTGGAGTTCCTGTGACATCTTAATGAGAGCTTCCTTTAGGGAATGGTTAGTCCGTTCTACCTTACCTGGAGACTGAGGGTGATACGGTATGTGGAAATTCCAGGGAATTCCGAATGCTCTTGATAGATTTTGAGAATCTGGGAAGTAAACTCTGGGCCGTTATCTGACTGAAGAGAAGTTGGGAGTCCAAACCGGGGAATAATCTCTCGGAGAAGAACATCAGAGACTGTCTGGGCTCTCTTGTTAGAGGTGGGGAAGGCTTATGTCCCCATTTCCATTTATGATTTTGTTAATTTGGATTTTTCTCTCTCTGCCTTTTGATTAGTTTGGATAAGGGTTTGTCTATCGTCTTGATTTTCTCAAAGAACCAGCTCTTTGTGCCTTTGAATCTTTGTGGTGTTTTCTTTGTTTCTGTTTTATTGATTTTCACCTTCAATTTGATTAGTTCCTGTTTTCTACTCCCTGGGTGAGTCTGTTTCCTTTTGTTCTAGAGCTTTTAGGTGTGCTGTTAAATCAGTAGTGTGAGTTTCCTCTGCTTTCTTTATGTAGGTACTTAGTGCTCTGAACTCTCCTTTTAGCACTGCTTTTATAGTGTCCCATAGGTTTGGGTAAGTTGTGCTTTCATTTTTGTTGAATTCTAGAAAGTCTCTAATTTATTTCTTTCTTTCTTTCTTTCTTTCTTTCTTTCTTTCTTTCTTTCTTCCTTCCTTCCTTCCTTCCTTTCTTTCTTTCTTCCTTGACCCAGGCATCTTTCATTAGAGCACTGTTTAATTTCTATGTGTTTGTGGGCTTTATGAAATTAGTGTTGCTGTTGAATTCTAATCTTAAACCATGGTGATCCAATAAGATACAATATCTGTTGAGGCTTGCTTTGTTACTGAGTATGTGGTCAATTTAGGAGAACATTCTATGAGATCTTGAGAAGAAGGTATATTCTTTTGTGTTTCGGTGGAATGTTGTATAGATGTTTGTTAATTCCATTTGAGTCATGATATCTGTTAGTTCTCTTATTTATCTGTTAGGTTTCTGTCTGATTGACCTGTCCATTGGGGTGTTGAAGTCACCTACTATTAGTGTGTGGGGTTTGATGTGCAATTTAAGCTTTAGTATTATTTATTTTTGCATATGTGGGTATCTCTCTGCATTTGGGGGCATGAATGTTCAGGATTGAGACTTCCTGTTATGAGTATAAAGTGTCCCTTCTCTGTCTCTTTTGACTGATTTTATTTTGAAGTCTATTTTGTTAAATACTAGAATGGTTACACCTACTTGTTTCTTAGGTCCATTTAATTGAAAAATCTTTTCCCAACCCTTTACTTTGAGGTAATGTCTGTCTTTGAGGTTCAGGTGTGTTTCTTGTATATAGCAGAAGGCTGGATTCTATTTTTGTATCCAATCTCTTTGCCTGTGTCTTTTTATAGGTGAACTGAGTCCATTGATATTAAGAGATATTAATGACCAGTGATTGTTAATTTCTGTTATTTTTTCAGTGGTAGTGTGTGTGTTTCCTTTCTTAGGGTTTAGTTGGTTTGAGGTTACCTGTTGTCTGTGTTTTTGTGGGTGCAGTCTGCTTCCTTGGGTTGGAGTTTTTCCTTCTAGTACTTTTATAATACTGGATTTGAAAATAGGTATTGTTTAAATCTCTTTTTTATCATGGAATATCTTGTTTTCTCCATCGATGGTAATTGAAAGCTTTGCTGGGTATAATAGCCTGGGCTTGCATCTACGGTCTCATAGTGTCGCAGCATATCTCAGGACCTTCTAGCTTTCATGGTTTCCATTGAAAAAGTTGGGTGTAATGATAGGTCTATCTTTATATGTTACTTGACCTTTTTTCTTTCTAGCTTTTTTTATATTCTTTCTTTAGTCTGTATGTTTTGTGTTTTGATTATTATATGGCAAATGGACTTTTTAAAAATTCAGTCTATTTGCTGTTCTATAAGCTTCTTGTTCCTTCATAGGCATATCCTTTAGGCTGGGACAGTTTTCTTCTATGATTTTGTTGAATATATTTTCTGTGTCTTTGAGCTGGGTTTCTTCTTCTTTTTCTATTTCTATTATTCTTAGGTTTGGTCTTTTCATGGTGTTCCAGATTTCCTGGGATGTTTTGTGTTAAGAAGTTGTTGGATTTAATGTTTCCTTTGGTCAATGAATCTACTTCCTCTATAGTGTTTTCAATCCCTGAGATTCTCTCTTCCATCTTTTGTATTCTGTTGTTTGTGCTTTCATCTGTCGTTCCTGTTTGTTTACCCAGATTTTTCCATATCCAGAATTTCCTTGGTTTGTGTTTTCTTTATTGCCTCTCTTTCAGACTTCAAGTCTTGAGCTGTTTGCTTCACCTGTTTGATTTTTTTCTTGTTTTTCTTGGGTTTCTTTGAGAGATTTATTCATTTCTTCCAACTTTTTATTTGTCCTTTCCTCTATTTATTTGAGTGAGTTTTTCATTTCCTGTTTAAAGATCTTCATCATCTTTATAAGGTTATGTCTAAAATTGTTTTTTTTTCTGCTTCTTCTGCCTTAGGATGGTCAAGTCTTCTTGTTGTATGACCACTGGGTTCTGTTGTTACCATGTTGCTATTTAGATTGTTGGATGAATTCTTGCACTGACACCTACCTGTCTCATCCTACAGTTGATACCAGCAGTGTCTTTGCATCTTGGTCCAATTGTTGCAGTGGTTGTCTGAGTACTTGGGAACTGTTCTTGATCTGCTCTGTACTGTAACTGTGTCTAGCAGTATTCGAGCAGCTTGCCTGCAGGAAACTCTCCTGCTGTCTGTCTAGTGAAGCCAAGGCATTTGGGGGACAGAGCCTAGGGTTTTTCCCTGTTATGGAGGGCCTAGAGAGTGGGATATCCTGCCAGGGTGTCTGGCCACTTACCTCTTGGTCTTCTCTGTGTAGCAGCAGGCTAGTGCTTCAGAGTTCCACTGAGGTTGGCAGGATAGGTGAGTTTTGGGGTGGGGTGGAATTTGTAACTTTCAGGGTCTGATGGGCAGGGTAGAGGTATTGGAACAGCCTACCTCTGGAAGACGATTTTTCAAAGAAGTGGAAACAGAAGTTGAACTCGGTAGATTGATGGTGAGTGGACCTTAGGATTGATGATTATAAATTATATGGAACTTCCAGGAAACTCATTCAGATATACAAAAGTGGAGGTAGACACGAGGGCTTTTCTCTTTCTTTCTTTCTTTCTTTTTTTTTTTTTTTTTTCTTTCTTTCTTTCTTTCGTAGAAGGGACTTAGGGAGAAATTATATCTATAATTGGATTTGTATTTATATGTGTGTCTATATGAGGGAAAGCAGACCCTGGAGGAGTATTGAAGATAGACAAGGTTAGAAAAAATTACTAGTTTAACATCTTAAAAGGCATTAACAATTGCATCCGAAACAGATTGGCGATTGGCTTGTCAGGGATAAGGACCAGTTTTTCTCTAAAGTAGACCAAGAACCAAGAGTCTTGGAGCTGTTCCTGATGCTCAGCTGTGAGGAAATGGAACCCAGCTACATTTGCACTTCTCAGTCCCTCTGACCAGATTCAGAGGCCTTTGATGACAGAGAGGAGTGCTGATCTAGAGGGTAGTGGGACATTCCCTAAGTGAATGTGAAAAGGAGTTTAGCAGGAATGAGATGACAAAAATCATTCTGTTTCTGTTACACCTGCTTTCAAGAGCTTATCTGAAAATACAAGCACTCATCTGCACTAAGAGACACAGTAGGTTTGGAGTGTGTAACTATTTGGTAGCAAATACAGTAATAATGACATATTTTCCATATACAAAAAGTCCAATGTTTGCTTGTCACAAAAAGGATACATGAAAATTAGAAAAATGAGAGTGAATGTTATATTGAAAAACTCTTATTTCTACTTAAAATGAAGGCATTAAGAATTTATGAGCAAGCACCATGATTGGATAAATTGGGGTTGAATCTGGGCATATTATATTTATTTATCGTCCCCTTTTAATGCAAATGATTAGAATAAAAATAAAACCATCCTCCCCAAGAGTTTGTGAAGAATATACATAATGCAAATTATTGATTTTTGAATAATATGTGACATGTTAAACACTAGATGAATTATGTTTAGCTTTATTTTATTGTTCTTGTTGACGATTTCAAGAGAAAACGAAGGGATAAATCTTTCTCCTTTTGTGACAGGCTCATGGGGATAAATTTTCTCTATGTCTGCTTCCTAAATGAGTACTGTCAGAACATAGGAAGGCTCCCTGACAGCACCACCATGAGCAAACTAAGAAAGGAAAGAAGAATTTCCCTCAGGCAAAATGCAGAGACCAAGCCCTGGCAAATGGGAGAGAAGAAATGATGTTATTAAAAAATAAGTCAAATGGCTTGTTGTGTCTTCAATAAAGGGGAGTCAGAACATCTGACTTCCCACAAGAGCAGAACTGAGAATAGGACAGGAGTTCACATATCCAGCTCCCCCAAACACAGAATGAAGATAGCAAGCAAGTAATGGTTGTTACAGAGAGGAAAGGAGTACACATGATGATGTCCTCAGAAGCACACAGAATATTCTCTAAAATTTGTCTTCCCTTGGTATGGTCATGCACAGTTCTGATACTTTGGGTTTCTTTGAAGTGTTTCTAAATTGTCAGCATGGTCTGTGCTTATTGGCCCTTTGAGAAATGATGACCTGTGACATAGCATTTCTGCCTGCTGGCACCAGCTGAGCTACATTGAGGGAGGCAGGTCTCCTGCAAGGCCTCTTCTTGAGTCATCCATCATATGACTCCTTCCTCATTACACGATGAAGTAACAGACTACACTGCTCTTCCAAATAAGGAAGCAGTGTGGTGGAGCAGCAGGTGGATTAAACATAGAACCAGAAGATTCTGGTTAGAGTCAACTGTACAACTTTTCTGAGAAGTCATCTAGCTTATCAAAATTGCAGTTTTCTCTGAATGAAAATGACCAAGACAAGTTATTTCCTGGGTGGAGGCCTCCAAGATGTTATTATGTTTATAAAAGCTCTCTCTCTCTCTCTCTCTCTCTCTCTCTCTCTCTCTCTCTCGCTCGCTCGCTCTAGCTACACATTAGAGTAACGACATTTATTCACATTACTTTAGACTAGATTTTCACTCTATGAATGCATACTGTGATGAAAACCTTTTCATTGGTGAAAATATCACTGCAAAATTAAAATTTTAAAGCACATCGAAGACACTTTTGGGGATTTATTTTTAACAAAACACTAAAAATGTTAATGCCCACAAATGCCACTTAGTTTCTCACAAACCTTATGGATACAAATTTTAAAATAATTAGCAACTTTCTCTTCAAAATGGTAATCTAAATGTATTATGTGTTTGTCTATTTTCTCCTAAAGACCATTAAAGTGGCAAAGGTTTATTATCAAAAGATAAAACCATAACTAGTCTAGCACATGAGAGCAAACATCTGAGAAGAAAGAATTTCTGAAAATTAGTGAGAGTTCAGAAAATTGCATTAAATCACAAGGAGACAAACAGGACTAAGCAATGGTTAAATCAGATCAGTAGACTAAGGACAAGAAAAGAAAAATGCTGATGAGTGGGGTTTCCTCCTGGGGAACCTGGAGAAATTCTATACTTTCTGCAAGCACAAGATGATGTTTACCCTCAGCATTTTCTCAAGACTGCAGATCATAGGTCTGTAAAGACAGAGTCCCTGCAAGTTTGTATCGGGATGGGGTACTAGAGAAATTCTGAAGGAAAATTAAAAATTGTGTTCATTAAGACCTCTGGTTAGATGGGACGTTATCTAGCATAAAGATAACAATTTCTCCCACAGTTTTTCGTCTGGAGGGTCTAGAAGCCTTTTTGCCCCCTATCAACTCTGGTGAAAATGTTTCTGGATGTAGCCTGGGGGAAAAGTTGTAGCGAGCTGCATGGAATCAGACCTGATGGAGATGTATAATCAACTGCTATGGCTAAAGTCTGACCTATGCTATGATCACGCAATGATTATCAGCTGCCTGCATATGCGTGAACCTATGGGCAGTGCCCACCTGGCAGTTCGGGTTGGCAGCCCAACCCTACTTAAGGGCTGGGAGAGGTTTGCCCGGAGAGAGGGAGAGGGAGAGAGAGAGAGAGAGAGAGAGAGAGAGAGAGAGAGAGAGAGAGAGAGACAGACAGACAGACAGACAGAGAGAGACAGAGAGACAGAGACAGAGAGACAGAGAGGTGAGAGAGAAAGAGAAGGAGAAGGAGATAGATTGCTGTAAATAAAGTCCTGAAAACTGCTGCAAGAAGAGCTCCAGGTGTTGCGTTTTTCCTTGCTGGTTGAGGGTGGACGTGACAAGTGGTGGTCTCGTATGGGAACCTCCAAACCTCTCTCCGTGGAGCCCAGAACTTGCTGCAGTCAGGGGTGTATCGACAGTCCTCAGGTAAGGCTGTTTTTTTTTTTTTTCTCACCAATAGAAAAAAGGGGAGAGCAAGGTAGTAGAGCCACCGACAGAGTGGATGGATCACATCCAATTTTTTGCTCTTTAATGAGTCAAGTCAGTTTGGAAGCTACTGTGGCGTTGCTTGAAAGACCAAAGGCATAGAGAAGCAATAGAGAATAGCCAGGCTGCCTTAGAGATTCAACAGAAGGAGAGATCTGAGAGAGCAGCCTCTAAAAAAAGTTATGTTTGACGCTGGGTCAGGTAAAGGAACAGGAAAAGGGACCCAGGAAAAGGAAAAACAGAATTATATTCTAGTATGTCAGAACTGGAGGAGTCGGATATTTCCACTCACTCAGAGTCTGATGATGATGAGGGAGGAGGAGGAGGAGGAGGAGGAAGAGAGAGGAGGGCTTTTATGTAGTCCCCTAGAATCTATCCATAAGATCAAAGAGGAAAGAAAGGGGAGGAACAGAAGCAAAACAAATTGAAAGTACAAGAAGGAGTGTTAACTCCTTTGCCCCCCCCCCCAGTATCCTGAGGTCATGGGAGCAGGAGGGACTTCTTTTCAGTCCTGGAGTATGGAAGGAAGTCAGAGCAGAAATGATGATCCAGAAAGGAGTTAGAATGATGACTGCTTTCCCAGTGTTTCAAGATCAGCAGGAGCAGATACCATGAGCCCTTAGATTTCAAAGTTATTAAAACGTTGGCAGAGTCTGTCCGGACCTATGGCGTTTCAGCCTCTTTTACAGTGGCTCAGGTGGAGGCGTTGCATAGATACGCTATGACCCCAGATGATTGGATGAACCTTGGCAAAGGCTTGCTTATCCCCTGGTCAATATTTGGATTGAAAAGCTTCTTTAATTGAGTTTGCCAATGGCCAGGCTGAGATAAATTTAGCAGCTGGAGGAATGCAAGCAGCCTGGGATATGGATATGCTACTCGGACAAGGTAGATTTGCCAATCAGCAAAATGGATATCCTCCTCAGGTGTATGAGCAAATTAACAATCTTGCTACTCAGAAGCCTGGAAGACTTTATCCAATAGAGGGGAAGTAAGAGGTAATTTGACAAAGATTATCCAAGGACCTACAGAGCCTTTTTCTGATTTTGTGGCTAGACTGGTGGAAGGCGGCAGGAAAGAGATTTGGTGATCCTGACACTACTATGCCATTAGTCACAGTTAGCATATGAACAATGTACTAAAGAATGCAGGGCAGCTATCACTCCTTACAAGATGATATATTGCTGGCTGCCAAGAATGAATGAATGTTAGATCAGGCCTATGTGGAGCTTATTAAGCTACTTGAAAGGAGAGGGCTACATGTAGCTCCTGAAAAGGTACAAAAGGATAAAATTGTTAATTATTTAGGAGTAAGAGTTTGTGAGAAAAAGATCATCCCTCAAAAGATAGAGTTAAGGAAAGATAGTTTAAAAACGCTAAATGATTTTCAAAAGGTGTTAGGTGATATAAATTGGATTAGATGTTATTTGAAGTTACCAAACTATGAGTTAAAGCCTCTGTATAGTGTTTTAAACGGAGATTCCGCTTTGGATTCTCCAAGGCAGTTGACTACTGAGGCATGAGAAGCATTAAAAAACGTGGAAAACAGGTTACAAGATGCTTTGCTACAAAGGATACAAGAGGGTCGAAGATATTGCTTTATGCATTCTTCCCTCATATTACCAGCCCACAGGACTCTTATGGCAGAGTGGACCATTGCTTTGGATATATCCTAAGATATCTCCAGCTAAATATCTTGAGCATTATCCTTACTGCTGTAGCGACTTTGGCATTAACTGGAATTCAGCAGTGCCTACAATATTTTGGGGTTACCCCCGTAACCATTATAGTGCCTTATTCCAACCATCAAGTAAAGATTTTATGTGCTACCTTAGATGAGTGGGCCATCTTGCGTTGCTCCTATCCAGGGTCTATAGATTGCCACTATCCTAAACATCCATTGCTATCTTTCTTTAAGGGACACCCAGTGATATTTCCTAAAATTACTACTTTAAAACCCATTCCAAGAGCCAGTGTTATTTTTACAGATGGATCTAAGACCGGTTGTGGCGCTTATATGGTAGATTCCTTGGAGCCTGTTATACATCAGTTTTCTCCTGGAGCCCCTCAACAAGTTGAACTGGCAATTGTAATAGAAGTGTTTAAGGCCTGCCCTTTTGCATTCAATCTAATTTCAGATTCATGTTATGTTGTTAATGTATTAAGATCCTTAGAATGCGAGGAACCCATTAGATCTTCCAGTCCCATACATGTACTACTTGTACAATTACAGCTTTTACTCTGGCAGTGAAAAAAATTCTTTTTTTGTACAACATATTCGTGCACATACGGGATTACCAGGTCCTTTAGCTGAGGGCAATGACAAAGTAGTTCGTTGTACCAGACAAGAATGGATATTTCTCGCCTCTGCTTTACAGAGAGCATATGATTTTCATAAGGAATTTCATGTTAATGCAAAAACCCTACAACAAAAATTTAATATCTCTCGTGCTGATGCATGGAAAGTGGTTGTAGATTCCCCACAATGTGTTGTTTATCATCATCCTCAAACCTTGGGAATCAATCCACGTGGATTACTACCTCTTAAAATTTGGCAAATGGATGTTACACATATTTTGGAATTTGGTAAGCTGAAGTATGTGCATGTTTCAGTTGATAAATGTTCTGGCATTATTCATGCCACACCCATGACAGGTGAAAAGGCGACTCAGGTGATGCTCATTGTCTAGAAGCATGGACAGCCTGGGGGTAAGCCTCAACAATTAAAAACTGATAATGGTCCTGCTTATACTGGACAAAAATTCACCTCATTTTGTCAACGTATGGGTATTCAATTGACACATGGACTGCCATACAACCCACAAGGACAAGGCATTGTGGAACGTGCTCATCGATCTCTAAAGGAGATATTTTAAAAACAAAAAGGGGGAATAGGCCATAAGCAAACCCCTAAGAATAGACTTTCTTTAGCCTTATTTACTTTAAATTTTTTGAACCTAGATAATTCCACTCAGTCTGCCGCAGACAGGCATTCATGTCCATCCAGTCCTTCAAAAGGAATGGTGACCTGGAAGGATGCTTATAGGACACCATGATGTCTCCACATGGATTATGTTGATGCTGATTACTGGAAAAGATATCTCAGTGCAACACCTGCTGTCAGGACCTGGTCCAGACTGTGGACAAACAGCAGAACATTGGATAAGTGGAGAATTGATTGCATTGGATAATTGGAGAATTGATTACACCACTTTTGCCTAGACAAAATAAGGTCAGTCTTTTCCATGGCCCTCTTCCACAGGGGGAAAAAATCACCTCATAGGCCTGGCTAAAACTGTAAGACTGCTACCCTGGATACTTCTGCTCCAATGCTATGGAGACTTGCATATGGCTAACTGTATATGGACTCTGGTACCTGTCATTTTTAATAGATTTGAAAGCTGCTTGGTCTGTACTCAGGTATAATTTATTTATCCTTCTGAGAGCTCAGAGTATTGATGGCTAGGCCAGCTGTAAT